>ML781044.1:523613-564350 GCA_009831015.1 Picea engelmannii | reverse complement strand
GGCGAACTAAAAAATGTATTGATTAGATTATCGTCTAACCCAAAGGTTCATCAGGTTATTGATATAATTGTGGTGGATATTCCAGAAGTGTATGGTCTATTTTTGAGCAGGGACTGGTCGGAGAAACTACATGGTTACTTCGCCACGGACTGGTCTCATTTATGGCTTCCAGAAAATGGTAAGCCCAACAAGATCAGAGTGAATCGTGAGCGTTACCTTAAGTTCACGGTCATAGATTTGAACGACCCCAACGAACCATACATACCTCCTGCTGATTCACCTGAAGTCTAAGGGATGGACACCTTCTTCGAAAATTTCATGGCTGAATTTTTGCCTATCAACAATCCTGAACAGCAATCCGAGATCATAGCATATGTGCAACCAATAGCTTCTATGCAACAGTCCCATGAGCCCGATGGAAATCAAATTTGGTCTCTATATTTCGACGGTTCCAAGTCTAAAGAAGGAGCTGGTGCAGGCTGCATCATTATCGATCTGGCAGGTAACAAGACATTAATGTCTTGTAGACTAGAATTTGAAGGTACAAACAATATCACAAAATATGAGGATTTACTGCAAGGTCTCAGAAAAGCCTTGGACATGAACATTCGAAATCTGGTTGTATTTGGCGACTCTGAAATAGTGGTCAGACAGGTAAGAGACTCTATACACTGTCTTTCCCCGCATCTCAAAAGTTACCAGTATGAGGTATGGAGTTTAATGAACAAATTTTTTGCTTTTAACATATATTCCATTCCTAGATTAAACAATGTTGAAGCAGATCTACTAGCTAATGTTGCCTCTAAACTTATTCCTGCAGAAGGCTTATCCCCAAATGCATTCTCCATGGAGCTATTGTTTCGACCATCTGTTCCTGATAATATTACAAACTGGAGATTATTTGACGATGATCAGTAGATCATTAACTTTTTGCACATGGAAGAAACCTTTCAAGGCGTAGTGATAGATGAACGAATACACGACGAAAATTTGCACGACTTTACGGTAATACCTAATCCGAAATCTCCTGAAGCTCTATCGGACATGGTAAATTTCATACCCAAATCTTTTGTTAGACTAGAAAAGTTTTATGATTTTGAATATAAATTTAAAAAGACGGTCAATTGCAAAACTAATAGTTCCTCGTTGTCTTATGAAAAAGTCAATTTAGGGACTAGTGAAAATCCTCAGTGTATCAATCTAGGCTTGGGATGTTCTAAGCAAGAAAAATTTTCTTTTGTTAGATTGTTTAAATAATTTAAGGATGTCTTTGCATGGACCTACGATGATCTTAAAATGTTTGATCCTAATATTATACAGCATGTCATCCGAATGAAGCCCCAAACCTTACCCTTCCAACAGAAACTGAGGAAAATGCATCCTAAACTAGAATCGACCGTTCAAAAAAAATTGAATAAACTCCTAAGTGATAAAATAATTTTTCCTATTAGACACACTCAATGGGTATCCAGCCTTGTCCCAGTACGGAAGAAAAACGGGGAAATTCGACTTTGTGTCGATTTCCGAAACCTCAACAAAGCGTTTGACAAAGATAATTATCATGTCCCTCCCATGGAACAGATCCTTCAATAGGTGTCTGGTTCCGAGAGGCTATCCCTACTGGATGGTTTCTCTGGATACAACCAAGTCTTGATGTCTCCGCCAGACCAACTAAAAACTACCTTCCATACCCTGTGGGGCACTTATGCTTATCGCAAAATGCCTTTTGGATTGATTAATGTTGGTGCTACCTTTCAAAGAGCAATGGACATTGCTTTTAGAGGCTTAATCAATCACTCCGTAGTAGTTTACTTAGATGATGTGACCGTGTATTCTAAAAACAAAGAAGATCATCTAGCTCACTTGCGAGCCGTTCTGCTACGATGTCGTAAATACAACATCTCCTTGAACCCCAAGAAGTCCATCTTTGCAGTAGAACAGGGTAAATTACTAGGATTCATTGTGTCAAGTGATGGGATGATTATTGACCCTGAGAGGACTCAAGTCATCACTAAACTTCCCCCACCTACATCCAAGAAATCCATGCAGTCTTTCCTAGGCCAGATTAATTTCGTGAGAAGATTTTTCCCCAGTTTCTCCGAAATGGTCAGGCCTCTCCAGAACCTGATTAAGAAAGACACCCAATATCACTGGGGACCCACAGAAAATCAAGCTTCTAATGACATAAAGAAATCCATAATAGACGCTCCATCTCTCATGAGCCCGGATTTATCTCAAGACTTTACACTCTATACTTTTGCCTCTAATCGTTCCTATGTCGCAGTCCTGACTCAGAAGAATTCCAAGAACAACGAAGTGTCCATCGCCTTTATGAGATCTTATTTCAAAGGTGTTGAACTTAACTACCCAGCGGTCGATCGGCAAGCCTACGTTGTTTTCAAAGAAGTTAAGCATTTTCGGTCCTATCTTTTGAAGTCAAGGACGAAATTCATTGTCCCCTACCCTGCCGTAAGGAACTTGTTAGTGCAAAAGGAGTTAGGAGAGAAAAGAGCCAACTGGGTCACCTCCTTGTAGGAGTATGACTTAGATATCACCCCAGCACAGATTGTGAGAGGCCAAGGATTGTGTAAGTTGGTTGCTGATTCAAAATTAGGACAGCAAGAGGATAGTGATACGTCAGACCTAGAACAACGCGATCAAAGTTTTATTTGTTGCGTACAAAACCTCATAATTCCTTGGTACAACGATATTAGATACTGCCTTGAACATGGTTCAGCACCCCGTCACCTTGACCCCACCAAGAGAAGAGCGTTGAGACTAAAGTCCGCCTCCTTTCATCTAATTAACGGTATACTGTTTCGTCAAAATTTTGACGGCGTACTGATGCGTTGTCTCGAAAAAGACGAAGAATAAAAAGTCTTGCTTGAGTTGCATGCAGGAGAAGCTAGTGGTCACTTCAGTGGCGATACCACTACTCATAAGGTTTTAAGAGC
This sequence comes from Picea engelmannii, assembly GCA_009831015.1. Taxonomy (NCBI): domain Eukaryota; kingdom Viridiplantae; phylum Streptophyta; class Pinopsida; order Pinales; family Pinaceae; genus Picea; species Picea engelmannii. Next base: position 561,396 of record ML781044.1, on the reverse strand, counting down.
TGGTTACTACTGGCCCACGCTTTTTAGGGACGCCCATGCCTTATGTCGTAAATGTATTATCTGTCAGAAAGCATCAGGGCGGTTGCAAAAACCAGCCTTCCCCTTGCAACCCGTTTCAGTCGATTCTCCTTTCCAACAATGGGGCCTTGATATCATAGGTCCTATTAACCCCCCATCCTCACAATAGCACAAGTATATTGTGACAACCACTGATTACTTTACTCGATGGTCTGAAGTCACCGCGCTAAGAACTGTTAACACAAGTCAGGTGATTGCTTTTCTGAACTCGAATATCATCACTCGTTTCAGTATCCCTGATTGTCTAGTCTTTGATAACGCTTCATACTTTTCTTCTCTAGAGATGAGTGAGTTATCTCTGGAGAAAGGAATAAAGCTAAAGTATTTTGCTAGTTACTACCCACAGGGAAACGGCTTAGCAGAATCAACAAACAAGAACTTGATCAAAATTATCAAGAGAACCGTGGCTGAAAATCACAAGAACTGGCACAATGCACTACTGAATGCACTATGGGCTGATAGGGTAACACCCAAATCTGCTATAGGTAACTCCCCCTTTTTTCTCGTTTATGGCAGAGAATCCATTCTGCCACCTCACATTCTTCTTCCTTCACTTCAATTGTCACAAAAAGTCCAAGAAGAAGATTGTCCCCCTTTAGAAAGTCGTATTAACGCTTTGATGAAGTTAGAAGAAGAAAGAACCCAAGCTAAGCGTAAGTTAGACCGACATCAACAACTGATTAAAAGATGGTTTGATTCTAATTCTTCTTCTGGTAGGAATTTTGAGGTAGGCAATCTCGTTTTGAAGTGGGACAAACCACACGAAGGGAACGGTGAGCACACCAAGTTTCAAAATTTATGGCTTGGGCCATTTTTGATTGCTGAAATGTTGGGTCCTAGTTCCTTTCGATTACAAAATCTTGAAGGGCAACTTGACACCTATCCAGTGAATGGCCAAGCCCTGAAAAGATACTTTGCCTGATAACTACCCTTGTATATTATGTAAATATTTCTTTTGTCTGCATTTTTTTTTTCGTTTGCTTCCTGTTTTGATTTTGATTTGGATTGATCAGTTTTTTTGGTGCTTTCTGAAAAATATGCATACCTGTGCCCTGAGCCATTCAGACAAAGACCAATGAAAAATTTATTCGCTGAAATAACTTCTGAAAGATTGTACGAACATTAGTGATATATTTCTGAAACTAATATTTATGTTGGAAAATTTTGTTGTTTGAAAGAAGTTTACTAATTTCAATCTCTAAGCAAAGTTTGTCATGATCATCTATTATCTTTTTACGCTGTCCCTTTTCCGTAAAGGAATGACTCAAAAGATGTCTCCCTGTCATAGAAGTTGTTTTTGTAAATAAAACATTTATGGAGCTGAATAAAGGACAGTGTTAAAAAAATTATGATGAGGTATGAAAAAATATGTTAAAATATCAAGACTTTCAGCGTCACCTCATAGATATACAAAATAAAACAAAATAAAAATATTAATAAGAGTTGTGGGAAGTGTTTGTAAACCCGTCGGGATACTGAACAGGTCCGCTGGCAGCGGGTAAATGCATGCATGGCGGAAAGACAACTTCGTTGGGGTACTGAACAGGCATGCTGGCAGCGAAGCAATGTCGGGTACATGAAAATCTATGAAAAAAATATAAGAAACCTCTTTAATGTCCTTTATTCTGATCTAGAAATTCTTGACAGGATACAGATGTCAGAGTGGGTTAAATGGCAACCATGTCGAGGCTATGGACGCCTGCTGGCAGCAGTGGCCATGCCAACAGTATTGAATATTTTATCATTAATATCGTGGCTTGTTGATCTTAAGACTGTTATTAGTTTTCATCTTTTAAAACATCACTGGAAAAGATGGTAAATGATCATGTTTGTATGATTTTCTGGTCGTTGTTTTTGAGTTGAAATTTTCTTTGTTGTCCTAATCTGAATTTATTTCTTTTGACAGAGATAACTGCTTCTACCAGTGTGTCGCCATTGTTGGCAGACAATTCAATTTTTTCTATTGCCCTATAAGTTGCCTACACCTATGTCTTCTGAACTTCAAATTGTCGTCGCATTTTGCAATTAAACGATATTTTCATTTCTTGTGACACTTGCAAATTTGTCTCTGTTTAGTTTTCACGACTGTAAGCGTGAAAACTCCTCTATCGTTATTTGAACTGTCATGATCTTTTATTCATATTTTGAGTGGCACTTACCTTTGGTTTATCATTAAGTGGCTGAAAGGATTTCCGAACTATGCCTATTTGGACGTTCTTACTTTGATCGCGCAACTTGATTTTATTAAACTGGTAAGGCATTGAGCATATGGATTTATATTTTTGAGACTTGCCTAGTCATTGAATTACATAGGGGTCATGGTTTGTTTTTGTTTTTGTATATATAATTTGATCCTTATGTTAAAATTTATATAGCTCTTGGCTTGTCAATTTTATGAAATCGATTGTCACAATGTTTTAAAACCTTTGATTAAAATGTTTGACTATGCAATGGCGCGTTGGTTAAACATTTGGGTTTAATTTTACATTGAATATTCATGGTTTGAAATATGGTAAATGGTGCATTGGTATATCGTTCATCGTTTGATTTTTGGGTTGGCTGAATAGTATGGTTTGAACTATGTTATGATTGTTTCAACAGAGGGTTGATTCGTCGGTTGTACTTTGCCATTACTATTTTTCATGGTGGTAAGTGATTCCACCACCCTCGCATGCATACATTAATGCTTCCCCTTTGATCGTTCATAGTGGTTAGACCGAATGACTATGTTCCTGTGTGCTGGTGTTTTCGACCCAAACCCTTACCATGTGCTCGCACCATGGCTCCAGTCGTGAGGGCTGAACCCAATGGTAGCTAGGCTCTGTTGATGTTTGACAGCACCCACAGTGACCTTGAGGAATTTGGATGGCTCTCGTTCATACAAAAGTTTGATGGTTTTAGCCTCTGCATTGCTTGGCAATTCGCTTTAACCTTTGATGGCTGTCGAGCCAAGGTCGGGGATGTTCAATTGCAAATTGAAGAGCAATTTGTAAGTTTAGCTACGGGTTTGCCTGCCACTGGACAACGATGGTCCAAGAATTACAAAGTGGAAGAGGTCCCTTGGACTCTGCTCTTCTAGTCGCGTAAGGTTAGCTCCTGTGATAAGGGTTTTCCCGTGAACATGCTCAAGCAACGTTGGTACGATTTGCTGATGATAATCAAACAATTTATCACCTGTGAGGGTCGGTACGGTTTTGTTTTCTTATATCACCTTCATTTGCTTATGGTTTTCATGGGTTATGAGCTTAATATGCCTTATTACTTGCATAGAAGCCTTTTTAAAATGTCTAAGAGATACAAAAGGAGCCAGGCTGATAGAAGCCTTTTTCATTATGGGCTGGTTAAAATTATTGTCGTCTGTCATTTGGGGTTACACGGAGACTGTTGGAACGATTTCCTTGCACGCAATGAATTTGAGGATTCGAACCCTCCACAGGTTGACAAACCTATGGTGAGCGAGGACAAGACTATACCCCCGGTACCCTATAGTATTCTGTTACCTAAACCCTTACCCGACTCACCTATCGACCTACCCCACTCTGTGACCAAGGATGTCGAAACTGTTAAGCCTGTGGGAAAGAAACCCAAATCCAAACCCACTGCAAACGCAAAAGGCAAAAAGAATGCTCGTTTAATCTCTCGAATGGCAAGGAACAAGCCGAAACATCCTGTCAACCCTAACCCCGTCATGGTGAGTGAAGACTCCGACTCGGAAATGGAACATTATCTGGCTAGTGAATATCCCTATTCAGAAGGTCTGTGTGCCAAAACCTCATATGACTTTGTGACAAACCTACCACCTTGCTTGCAAAACGACCCTAATTACCTAGGCATTAAGCTGCCTTGTGAAACCCCCAGTCATTCATCTAAACCCTCTCCTGCTCTGTCGAAGCCTACAGTGCCACCCTGTGATCAATGCGGCTCATGGTTAGAGAGATATTATCTTGATGTGCCAGTGCTACAGTCAAAGATTAAATCTTTGGAGGACCAGGTTACACTGCTTACCCATCAAAAGGCTAAGCTACAGACCACTGATAAGAGACAAAGAACGACAGGCTCTATTTTGTTTAAAAATGTGGAATCGGCCACGGCTATGGTGAATTCTAAGCTGGCGTAATTGGATAGCCTCGTCACACAGGTATGTGTAATATCAATCATTATTGTAAATAGTATGAGTTTATATAACGATTCAAATTTGGTATGAATAGTTCTATTCAGCATTGATTGATTTCATTACATTGTATACTCAGCCTTGCTTTGACTGAACGGAATTCCATTTCCCAGTTTAGTTTCGATTAGATTTTAATCGATTTGATTGATTTTGTATGGATTTGAGTTGTTTGATTTAGCCAAATTGAATGCTCTGCTGTCGATTGAAGTCGTTTGATAGACACAAGTTGTTTCTCATATTTTGATTCTGAACACAATCGCATTTTGTTTTGATTTTGTTTTGATGTATATTCTATGATTGGTAACAATTGTGATATGGTTAACTATTACGATTTTATGTCCATATGGCTTTCGACCAATTCGAATACAGTTTGGATTATTTTTAAAAATGATTCTGTACAAATTCACCCAAATCGTGAATGGATTCAATTCGTAAACGGTTAAGTGAAACCCAGTCAGTTAATTCATTTTGGTTTGCTGTCAGAACGACCCTGTTATCGATTGGATTGGTAATGAATATTCAGTTACAACTTGATTTGTAAAATGAGATTGGATTCACTATTATCCTATATTCAACTCAGTCACGATTTGTTTCGATTGTTGTCCAATTTATGATTATCATTTCTGTTGACTTGATATTGGTTGTGATCACTATTAATTAATCCTATCTGTTGACTATATAACGCTCAGCGATCAAAATCTATGGCAAATTCTGGTTGATGTTGTTATATCTACCCATGATCATAACAGTCTTGCCATCTTTGTATTTAATTAAAACAGCATGAATCTTATGCTCCATTATTATAGCTATAACGAATGGATTCTGGTTGTGTTGGATTAGATTGTATCGCACATGATATGACTCACTATGGATTTCATTTGATATGAAACAGTCTTGTTACTGTTTGACCCGATTTTATGGTAAAATGAAACATAGTATTCTCACCCCTGTTTTGATTAAATCACTTTTGATTTTGTTTTGTATTGAATGATAAAATTATTTGAATCATTAGTGATTCACTTTTAATGTTTATTGAAAGAAGATTGGATTTGATTCTTTAAAAAAAAAAAAGATTTGATTTGATTTCTATCTGATCCTGTATGCTATTTTAGACTAGCTAGAGAATCAGATGATTCTGTAGCTAAGTCTGTAGAATCAAATTTTTATTGTTTTGCAAATGAAATACCTTTCTAACTTGATATTTTTGGTCTATTGTAGATGGATTCGAAATTACAGTGGATTTGATGAGCAGTTAGGGGATATTTCAAATATTTCACTTGCATTTTAGTTTCCTAGTTTAGTTGATTTTTGGGATATCTCCCAGATTATGTAAAACAGTTTGATATTATCCACAGGGAGGTTTTACCCTGTGGAGAGACTTATATATACTTATGATTTTTGTAATAATGTTGATCCTCATTCATGGGAGAACAAGGATATGGAGTTTTAATACAGACTGAGGCAGAATTTGGTGTTTTGTTACAGCTTTAGCTTCTCATTATATCAACATTTTGTTTCATGTTGTTTATATCAATTTGTATCTGGTTAATGACTACTTTAGCTATCTTAATCATGTGCAAATGATATAATTTAATCATTTTCATCCATATCTGGTTTCTTCTAAGTATTTAAAGAACATAACAATTGCTTAATTCAATTTGTGAACGACAGATTTCTCTTCTTCATAAGTCGAATTATAAAGTCTAAGTTTTTGCATAACAGGTTTCCCTTATTGCAGAGATTTATAAATCATAAAATTGTTATGATTTTTATGTCTTGTTTGTCCTGTAAACAAAAGAGCAGCGCACCCTATCGCTTACGAGAAGCTTATGGACTAACCGGTGTGAGTTTACTTCCTCCGACCAGCTTCGAAGTCATCATACACAGGACAAATTGGGAGCATTTCCAGGTTAGTTTTTCATTTGTTTGTTTAGTATATTATTAGTAGTTTAGTTTAGATATAAGTTTAGTTAGATATATGTAGAATTAGTATATTAGATTGTTTAATTTCAGTAAGTTTCATTTCTTATTCATAAAATATGAAAATCAAAAAATATCTCTCGTTGGCTTAGGGCAGAAATCAAATGACTTTTACAGGTTTTATTCAAATCTACAAGTTGTAGATATTGTATATTTGTGAATAAGCTGTATTATAACTGGTAGTTAGATGGTTCATTGTTAGAATTAGAGTAATAGTAATTAGTATAATAGTTAGTGTAATTCGTATTTAGTTTTAGTTTATATTGTAGCTCGTTTTTTTTTAATTAGATTAGTGTATTAGTTTGTTTCTATTTATTAGTTAGTTTAGTTTCTTGTATTTAGTTTTAGTTTGTTTTATTAGTTTTAGTTAGTTTCAGTTAGTTTACTTTGTTTTATTTGTTTTAGATAGATTAGTTAGTTTAGATTAGTTTTCTCTTTGGTTTTCTTAGGACTTTAGAGCGGCCAACGGAGCCGTTAAACCCGTCAGGGTGGTTCATTCCAAACGGCTTGGGTTATTTAGACAACCCCGGACCGGTTCCACTCTCTCAATTAATGGACGAACCATTTCTCCCGTCAACAATTAGGGAGAGTGCTATGTGCATTATTATTTGAAAGAGTTCCAAGGATGAGCCCAAGGGAGGGTGTGTGGGGAAACATAGCCTCATTTCCAGCACTATGCACATGGGTTCATTTGATGCCATGTCAGGGAGGAGGAGGAGTACGTAAGGATTATGACGAAAATTTCTTCGAGTGGTGGAAATGCCAGATTCCTGCCATCAAGGACTGCCCATATGCATGTATTATTTTCATGAGGGGCCCAAACATGCCTATGCCCCCTGGTGCAGCATGTGGAGATATAGGTACGTACTCACATTTTTTGAATTTTTAACTTTTTAATTTTATAATTTTATAAAAGGAAAGAAAACATGTTTTTGGTAATGTAATCGTACTAACTTAAAACCTATTATGTACACATGTGGGACTAGTGCAACCAACGGAATTTCCTCGGACTCGACATCATCCACGAGAGAAGATCCAGTCGGGAGGAGCCGTAGCGATTCAGGTCCATCATCAACAGAGGTTGAGAGAGTCCTGAGGTGGGTAGAGAGGAACATTACATCCCTCACCTGTAGTGTTCTCATGGTAGATATTGAGGATCCATCATCATCCATGCAGACTCACATAGTGGGAGTACCTAAGGCATGGGTCCAAATATTCTGGTGTCTAGCCAATGTCGTAGTCTATTACACTAGGGCCAATATGCCTAGATCTTAGAGTAGTGTTGGGCGTTATGTGTGTCAAAGGCACCCATTTTTGTAATTCCCATATGTATTGAGGGCATAAGCTCAACGATTTATATTGGAAATGTTTGAGGCTTTATGGCCTACATTTTGTAGTGTGACATTATTTTGGACATATTATATATATATATATATATATATATATATATATATATATATCCTTATGGAGTAAACATATTTTGTACAAATATATTTACATATGTGTGTATGTGTGTGCTTTTATATTTATGTGTGTGAAAGATGCCAATCTAATACATGATTTTCCAATGCATTAGTTAATTGATAAGACCTCTTAGGAACATGAATATATGTGATATAATCAAAATAATGTTCTAAGAGATGTACTCTAAGAAATCATAGGTGAAGGGTGGGATCGTGGATGTGGTACACTCCATTTAAATGTGACACTACCAATTGAGCATATAGATGAACCCGAAGGTCAGAAATACCATGTGACAATGCATCACATAATAATTATATTACAACATTGTACTCAACAACGTTATTGGTTGAGTCTTCTAGAGAAACGCCTCCAAAAGATACCAACTGACCAGTGGGCTTGAAGATAACCCAAGATGCAGAAGCAAGCCTCCAAGTGTGTTAGTTAGCACCATCCGCGAACCCAACATAAACCTTAGATTCACATGAAATTTTCCACAATGAAAAAACAAAATAAACTACACATCCATAAAATAAAAAGATAATAAAATGTATAAATAAAAATATATACTATTAACAAGAAGTCACACTCAGGTGACCAAACTAAGCATAATACTTCTTAAGATAGAGACCATTTATGGTCTTAGGAAAATCATTACCTTCAAAGTCAACCAATTCATCGGGATAAGTGCTAATCTTGTGTTTTGACTATACGAGGGTCAATGCCTGGATTTTTCTAATAATACCAGGAAAAAATGTCATGAAACTCTTTAAACAATTCAGTGTACACCTGAATCTCCTTGGGGGAACAATCTACTCCAATGAAGATGTTTTCAATCACGCCAAGGGTTTTATAGATGTCAATTGGAATCTTCTCATCTTTACTCTCCATGTTTCCTTCAGCACAGATTCCATGCATGGCCAAAGGGTTAACAGGACAAGTGACATCTCAATTCATGGTCATGGTAAACTCTCCTGCTTCCACTTCCCTAATCTCAGGTAAAAAGTAAGATCTATGGTGAAGATCATCCCAAGGTATATTTGTCCCAGGAATTTCCTCTAAAATATCCTCAAAGGAGGGAAATAGCAAGTCCAAGGGATCATGAGAAGTAAGAGATTCTTAAGCCCAAATAGGATTGAGAACATGATCTATCTCTTGAGGGGGAGCTAGATCAGAGTTGGATGATGTTTGTTGATCAATATTGTACGCAACCTCAGTTGCAGGTAATGGCATCGCCATGCCAAGATTCCCTACCCCTTCCATCGAAGATGAAAGGGAAGTTAAAGTCCATGAATCATTAAAATAAGTCATTTGAAATAAGCTACTTGAAAGATCGCAAGCTTAGTACGATTAGGGGCAAGCTAAATAAACTTGACATCATTCGAAGGTGGAAGAAAATAAAAAGTTCCCATCAGAGATGGAAATAGTCCAACACCTAAGTTGACGATACCTTGTTGTAGGTTATCAATCATTGGGACTGTGGATTCACCTGATGAAGGGTCAGGATGAGAGAAGGATAATTGATCAACGGTTATTATCTTTCCTTCATGAGGAAAACATAAGACACAAAAAATGGAGTATACAATCATTTTCATTGCATAGGTATAACTTGTTCCTAACAAAAGGTTGTAGTCGAGAGGCTCGTCGACTACTTAGACCTCTACACATAGTTTTTCACTCCAACTGCACGAGTAAGGAGGAGATGATGCCATGCAGTTGAAAAGAATAGTCATCAAATGCAGTTAACAACGTAGGAGACATAGACAACTCGAGTTGACCAATAGCTTTCCAACATGCAAAATGACATAATGCAAGTTGACACACCCTCATCTACCACCATGTGGAAAATTTTTTGTGTCAACGATTTCATGGCATAAACCACTACTATATGGAAGGCAATGTGGTAAGGAAAATGAGTTTTATGATTGGAAGGGTAAAAAATGATAGTTCCTGAGTTAGTTGGCTCAGTAGAACACAAGGAAAACAACAATGCTTTTCTCTATGAGGGGGAAATTTGGAGGACTTCCAGGGTAGACATTGCATAAGGGGTTTGCACTAGATCCTCCATGATGGATTATTCATGAGTATCCCATGCATTCGGATTATGAGAAACTTTCTTAAACACACCTTTGGGGATGTGAGTCATAGTTTCTCCCTTCGTATTCTTAATATGAAGAGGAGGTGATGGGTTAGAATCTTCTTTTCCTTTCTCATCATATTCAGGCATGTCGTAATCATGATCCCTAGTCTGAAAATGAGCATCTTATCTAATAATGTATACATTTTTGGCTCCATTATTAGCACTAAGCATGGGGGATCCCTTATTTCCCCAAGGCACATTCTTGGATGAGGGATCTTGTGCCATATTTTTCCCTTGAGGGAAAGGGTTAGTTCAGACAACAGGTTGTTGTTGTGCCAAAAGCGTCTAGGATTCCTAAAGCTGAGGGCATTAGTGAGTCAAGTGATCATCTATGCAAATCTTACATGGAAACTTAACCTTCTTCTTCTCATTTTTTCCCTCACCAGAATTGTTAGCAGCCTTTTTATCTGCCTTACCCTTCTTGCCCTTGGCATTTATTTTTCCATCAGGTTGTTGGTTACCCTTGGGATTTTTCTTCTACATACTGTGTAGTTCCAACCTTTGGGTTTCGGGGGCAGTCGAACTAGAAGTCTCGATGTCCATAGTCTGTTGGAGCAATAATTGTTGAAATTGGTTAGACATCTTATCTATGGGATTAATTTTTGTTGAGCCTACTATACCATTCGCATGAGCACCAAACATTGGTTTTGTTTCGTCAAAATTTGACTGTGGTGCATCTGGAAGAATCTCATACAACATACCAAATTGAGAATAAATCAATTCCAGTTGTTGGGCTCTCATAATAGCCTCTTCCTCATAGAACACTTTGGAAGTTGTGATGTCCTTGGAAACAAAAGGTACCAAATACTTGAGGAACCACTCGAGCAGAAACATTGGAGGGACCTTTACTTTGATCAATATTTTCTAGTGATGCCATTCTAGGATATGATCATAGATATGGACGACCTTCGTCTACTCGAAGTTGGCCAGAAACTTTGTGTCAGCATTATATCTCACCGGTAGATGAACATGGTTTAAGAAAACCATTTCCAATTCATTAAATTAAGAATACTTCGATCTGTCGAGCTCGATATACCATTTCACAACAACCCCCTAGAAGAGTGCATTGAAAAAATCACAACTAGACAGAGTCATCCTTCAATGAGTTGGAGGAACATCATAAGTGAAACTTCGTAACATGATCGCCTCGATATTCACCAGGCTTGCCTTCAAATTTAGGTATGTCTGAGGGAAACTTAGTTGGCATAGGAGGCCAAAATGGATCATGACAGATAGGATCATTCAACAACCTTGAAAAATCAAGCAAATGAAGAGTTTCCAAAAAAGGTAACCTAGGTTGCGGCAGATTTAAAGGAAAAGAGGAACCTCGATTTTGATTCGCACCAGGTTGCTAGGAAATTTTTTCTTGTTGACCAAGGTTCTAGTAAAAATGAGGGTGTCCTTGGGCAGTATAAGGAGTTTTTGTTCTAGTCTTCATCGTCGATGGATTCACGTAATTCAATGACATACCTTGGGTAGGAATTTCTCCCTGCATGGTATTCCAAAGACCTTGGTTAGGGTTTCCCCTAACTGATCCTACTGACATAGGCAGTGAACCTTTCCCAGGATTCCACTGAACATGGGAGGGGTTTACCCCGATCAACATCCCTTGTGAAGGTAGAGAACCCTGCTAGGTATTTCCAAGACCTTGAGAGGAGAAGGCTCATGTCATCACTCTCTATGAAGGAACAAATCCTTGCATATGGTTAGGTTGATTGAATAAGGGGTTTCCCCCTGAAAAAAATGTAGAAGATGAGAAAAAAATATTTTTGAAAGCAACAGACAAAGAGAAAGTCATAGACCCAACCAGATTCATATAGGAGAGAGATCCATGACTCCCTTCACTAATCAAGATGGAACTGGTATTAAGCCCAAATGATTGTTGGAGAGCACCTCCAAGCGAGGCAGGTGGAGGAGAGATATGACCCCCACCATAAGGGATTGCATTAAATAGAGTAGAGGTTCCTGTGAAGGATCATTGCAAGGGAGAATTAGAAATCCCTGCCCCCATACCAATATTTTGTAGAGTGGAGTAAGTTAAAGTCGAGCTTGTATCGAAACCTGACATCCTGTATGAAAAAGGATCACCAGAAACGTTTTGTATAGTAGGGAAAATGGTTGTAGTCATTGTAGAGAATGTTCCACTATTAGACGTTGTAGGTGTATGGCTAGAATTAATCCTTGTAAGTGAAGGCAGAGGAGGGGGGATGACACACCCTCCAGTCGTGGCTAGGATGGGAGTATGAGAACTCCAAGTAGAGGTAGCATTATTTCCGTCCATCGACAATTTCCTAACAAGACAATTATCAAGAGTATGCACCTTGAGAGGGACTACCTAAAAAAGGGTTGGCATTGCTAAACCAGTGATCGAAGGGTTTTTGGGCCTAAATCCTTCAACTTCAAGGTCCCAGTTTGGCATTTTTTTCCTAGTTTGGGTCCTTGACTTTCAGGGACGTTTTGAGGCCCTAATCAACGTTTTTAGGTCTCTCCACAATCAAAATATAGTCTAAATTATAATCGAATGGAAACATGTGTATTCCTCAGATAAACCTTTCCAAAAGGATATCGTGTCCTTAAAATGAATATTGTATGCATAATTTATGACTTCGAGAAGTTGATGTACTAGCTTACCCCAACAGGTCCCACCTGAATTTTGGCACTTCATCTCTTAGGGTTAGGTTTTTGGATGTCTAGGGATTTAGCATTCCTATTTATTTTAAAAAGGCTTGGAGAGGCTCATTATAACCATGTTCTTGTGAATGAGTGCAACTTTCGCATCTCTTCTCAAAGATAAGCCGCCACCATTCTAACAAGCTTATTTTCCACTGCATTTTACAGTTTCAACACATTTTGTTATTGAATAGAAACCAATTTTACTGTATCTTTGTTATTGTATCTCTTCTATTCTTGTGTCCTTGTGTTAAGAATAATAATAAGCTATATTGATTTTCATTTTGCTCATCAAATATGGATCATTGACACTTAGTGTCCTTCTTCAACAACTTCTCCATTGGCACAGTAATTTGTGTATATCCCCTTATGAACTTCTTGTAACATTTAGTATTACCAAGGGTACTCTTCAAATGTCGCACCGACTTTGGTGGTGGTAAATTAACTATGACAACATTTTTAGCAGGATCAACTAGCAGACCCTATTTACACACCACATGCCCTAAAAAAATACCAAAAGGTGCACTGAAAATACATTTCTTAATATTCAATGATATCTTACAATGTCTGCATATGTCCAACATTAGCCTTAATACTTCAACATGATCACTCAATAAATTGAACACTGTCCAATCATCCAAGTAAACTTCTAAAAAATTATTAATAAAGTCCTTAAAGATTGCTACTACTACTCCTGAAAAAATTGTTGGTGCATTCTTTAACCCAAATGACATAAATGTATATTGAAATGATCCCCACTCTATATAAAATGTATTATTGTGTCTATCTTCTAGTGCTATATTAATCTGATGATGTCCTAAGAATCCATCTATAAAATAATAATCTTCTTGACCCCCTACATTCTCCAAAACTTCTTTTGTAAATGGGGTAGGAAAAGGATCATGTAGGCAAGCATCATTCAATTTTCTCAAATCTACACAAATATTGATCCTTCCTTTCTTCTTTTTCTATACTACCATAGAAATGATCCATTATGATTCTTCAAGAGGTTTTATGACACCAATTGCTAACATCTTGTCACTTTTTTCCTTCACTTTCTCTTTGTATATTGGATTCAATCTATAAGGTATTTTTCTGATAGGTATGGATTCTAGCTTCAAAGGGATCTTCATCTCTCCTAATTCTCCTAATAATCCCTTCATTTATGAAAATGTTGTTGGGAATAAGTCACTGTAATCGTGCAGTAATTTTGTGATCCTTTCTATTGTCTGATTATCCCAATAATCTCCAATACTTTCCATCTTTGGGTTTTATGTAGTTCCAAATGTTTACCTTCTTGATCTTCAATGGTGCAGCATAATCTTTTGAATCAAGATTAGGACCTTCTACTTCTCTCTCACCTTCAATTTCTGAGATCTGGATATTGTGTGGGTTATCTTCTACTATATATTCTTCTTCTATGATGTGGTAGCAGTGTAGAAATTGTTTAACTATATGTCTAGCCTCCTTCTGGTATGTTGGGATTATTTCAAATTATGGTTCTTCAAATATCCTATCTCTCACCACTTTTAGCGTTGTATCTATCTCTAGAATTTCATTCTCAAATGAAAATGTAACTATGAAATTTTGTTGTAACTCTTCCCAATTTGCAGTTTCTCTACGTTGTTCCTATTATGTGCCCTAGTTCCTTGGAATGCCTTTTAGTGAGTGAATAAAGTGGTGTGGCCATTATTATGGTGGTACTAATATCCATTGAACCATGCACTTATCTACATGTTCTTGAGGTTTTCCAAATCCCTCATATTTATCCTCATATATATGCTCCTTATTTGCACTGGATCTGATGCATATTAACCTTTTGCATTGAAACTAGTTGTTGATCTTCTCCTTGTGTGTACCCCACCAACGGGCAGGTGTATCCTTCAAAGAAATATCTAATACTGGTAATCTCTGAATTTCTACTACTTCTAGTTCAAATTTCATCAAAAAATCTTCTAATTCATTCATACCATAAAAAGTAGAAGGCTCTCTTACCTATGAACTAATCCATCTTAGTGTGCACATCATTCTGGCACATCTTCTAGTAGATAATTCATGTAGTCATTGCTGCCATTTTTCCAGTCCTTTGTCAGAGTCTGAAGCACAAGAACTAGTACTCCTCGAACTAAGCATGCCATCTGCAGTTGGGTTGATATAATCATCTTCGCGTGCATTTTTGTATATAACTAATTCACATCTTCTATAAGAATATTGTCTATCACAGGTTCCACATACCTTCCTCCTTCTGAGGGATCCAATGGTGCAATAACTATGCAGACCCATGATTCAAACATCATCTTCCTTGTATTCAAGTTAATAATAGTATGGTTATCAAAATCCTAGTCCACCCCCAACAATGTTGGACATGGTGAAGTATTATCTACTATGTGTTCATTTTCTAACTTCAACTAAATAGATGAATACCTCAATTGAGGTTCTCCCATAGCTTCCCAAGTATTCTTTGGCAAAACATTGAATTCATATCCTAAGTCTAATATGATATCCCCCATTGAAATATCCTATGTTGGTATTCAATCTAAATTCCCTGCTTATTCTTCTCTTCTTACAGACCCGATTCAATCTTTTGACCCCTTCTTCCCCATAATTACACTTTTCTAGCAAATTATGAAGTACTTTTAAATAATTTTTATCATTCAACAATTTTACACCTGACCCAAAAAAGTTTCTAAAGTTACTTACTTGTTTTGAAGACTGCTCTTGATTGGTCTGATCAAATAATGGAGGCATGTCATACACTAGTATCTCATCTTTTGGTTTTGTCCCTGAAGTAGAAGCAATATTTTCTTTCATAATCTCCTGCCTAGCCTCTTTGAATATCTTTTTCTCTTTGCGCACATCAAACTTATGTTTAGGCATTGTATTCTTCATAAAGCACTAGTACTGGTCCTGATCCTTATTGGTTGTATCTTCTCAAGTCTTATCTCCACCTCTAGTAACTATGTTAATATTCTTCCAATCTTGTTCTCTGTTTTCCACCCATATCCATTGCACATTTTGGTTGTTATGGTTTCTCTTGTATTGTATTTTCACCAAAAGTGTTGGACAATATGTTATCTCATGGTTTTCTTCATGAAAATACATACATGTTGCAGGTGGATGTGGGAAATCCCTTGCATAGTGACTTGGTTTCTTGCAGTTATGAAAAATTTTTGGTCATGGACCTCCTCCAAAGCCTCTTCCTCCATGACCTCCTCCTCTAAATTCTCCTTTGCCCTGATTATATCTATGTGGTGTATTATACAGAGGTCCCTGATTGTATTGCATATGCACATTATTGTATTTTGGTGGTGTTTCACACTGCTATAATGGTTCTCCAAATTGTTGCACATTATTATAATGTGGTTGTGCTTGAAACTACAGCGTGGGATTATACTTTGGTTGTTTTGCATTGTTATATTGTGGTTGTTCCACAGGTTTTCCTGTTATATGTTCATCTTGGACCCTATAGGTGTCTGAAATCCTTTCTTTCATCATCTCCAAAGTTCTGCAATCCTTATCTTCATGTCCAAATAACTTACAAAAATTACAACATGTACTCTTCGGTATTGTATTATATTTCTGCATCAGTGAGCAGTGATAGGGATCATGCCCATGTGTTTTTCAAATCTCACACATGTTGTGTATGTGTTATATTCTTTGCATGTGTGTGCGTGGCGCGCCAAATTTGGAAACTGTGTCTAACAATCCAAAATTTATTGCCCTTTGTGTCATGTGCACCTGGTGATTTCCTGGGGGGTCCCGAGGGGGCAGGATTGGCCCCCCTGGTTATGCATAATGTTCAGAGAAGCGCCCAAAAATTATTTTTTTTGGTGGTTTTTTCTATTTTAGCGGATTTTTCTACTTTTAGTGGATTTCTATATTAATCCTGGATTAATGGATTAAGGTTTTGGTAGCTACGAAATACCTAAAATATTGTATATATTGTATTGTGAATGGTGAAATTAATACAGTGAAGAGTTGAAAGGTGTGACACCAAGGAAGGTTGATTTTCTCCCGGTTAAGGGTTTCCAACATAAATCTCTGTGTACTGTGTGTTGAGCCATTGATTGATTTTTTTTTTCTTAAGAATATGTATGCATTGCTTTACTTCATAGGTTTAAAACTTACATGTGGTATGAGAGCTTGTTTTTGGCTTTAGGGGGGCACCTTTGTTGATGAAGGTTTGTCTCGGTCTTGATAGATCAAGCTTATCTTGGGTCTGAGATAAACCTGGGTTCAGGGGGAGCTTTTGTAGTAGTAATTTGAGTGTAGAAAGAGGAACGACGAGCTCTTCTAGAATTGATTTAGAGAAGTTCAATGATAAAAACTTTAAGCTATGGAATCTCAAGATACAGGAACTTCTTGTAGACAAAGAACAATGGATCGTTGTGGATCCTAGTACACAACCTACTGGTACACAGTCTACTGGCACACAGTGTTATGGTACAAAAACTACTAGTACACAACCTACTAGCATGTCAAAGGAATATTGGGAGAAGTTGAATAAAAGAGAAAGGAGTATTATTCGAGTCTACCTAGAAGATTTGGTGTTGTTGAATGTCTTGGGAGAACATACAACCAAGGAACTGTGGGATAAGTTAGGGAATTTGTATCAATCAAAGTCCCTAGTAAACAAGTTGTTTCTTCGAAAGAATTTTTATCATCTTAGGATGGAATATGTTGATTCTGTGACAGAACATATAAATGCCTTCAATACTCTAGCAATTCAACTTGGATTTGTTAATATTAAGATTACAAAAGAAGATAAGTGTATTACTTTTTTATGTTCTTTTCCAGAATCATGGGATAATCTGTTTGTAGAAATTGGTAGTATCCCACAATATACATTGAAGTATGAGGATGTAGTTGCATCCTTTTTATCTGAAGAGATGAGGTGGAAAAACATGGATGGTCAGAGCACAGATGCTTTATTTGTAAGAGGTCATACCCAAGATAGGAATCCCGGTAAGTCTTCAGGGGGGAGATATAAATCTAAAGGTAGATCTAATTCTCCAAGAAAATCTTTGAGGAAATATTGGAAGTGTGGTAAAGTAGGAAATTATAATAAAGACTCCAAGTCTAAGAAGGTTGATAAACCAAAGGGATCTGATAATGCCTCTCTCACAGAGGAAAAAAAATCCACTTAAGAAGGAGGTGATGTTTACCTGGAATATACAGGTACACATGCATACTGTGGTGTATGGTTGATTAACTCAGGTGCGTCAAATAATATGACTCCTCACAGGGCATGGTTCTGTGAATGTGAAAAATACGATGGTGGTGATGTATTCCAAGGATATGAATCAACAACCAAAATCGTGGGACGTGGAAGGGTTAAGTTGTTGCTAAAATATGGAAGGAGCCTAATAACTCTCCCTAAGGATTTTCACATTCCAAAACTATCCAGTAGCCTAATATTTGTAAGCAAGATGGATGATGCAGGTGCGGATACTATATTTGGAAAGGGAACTTGCAAAATGATACAAGAAGAATTAGTGTTGATAAGGGGAGTTAGATCTGGAACTTTGTACAAGTTATTGGGAAGCACATATACTAATGGGTGTAACAATTCTATTTTCCCTGAGAAAAGAAATAAAGAATACAAGACCAATAGTGTCCATGGAAAGAAGACCATGTTGTGGCATCAAAGACTGGGGCATATTGGAGAAAAGAGTCTTCGAACACTACACGATAAAGGTATGGTTGAAGGTATGTCTAATTGCAATATGAATTTTGATTTCTGTGAACATTGCATATATGGTAAACAAAATCGAGCAAGATTCCCATCTGGTGCTACAAGAGAAAAGGGGATATTAGATTTGATACATAGTGATGTTTTTGGACCTGTTTTTGTTCCATCACTAGGTAAATCTGTGTATTATGTTTCATTCATAGACTATTTCTCAAGGAACACATGGATTTATTTTCTTAGAAATAAATATGAGGTATTTGATAAATTTAAAGATTTTAAGGCTCTGGTAGAAAGCCAGACAGAGAAGAAAATAAAGGTATTGAGGACATATAATGGTGGATAATTCTGCGGAAATGAATTTGAAGAATTCTGTAAGAAGTGTGGTATAGAAAGGAAGAATAATACTCCATACAAACCTCAACATAATGGAGTTGCTGAAAGGATGAACAAGAGAATGATGGAAAAAGAAAGGAACATGCTTAGTGGTGTCGAGTTAGGACAAGAATTTTAGGTAGAGGTAGTGGGTACAACATATTACCTGGTCAATCGATCACCCTCATTAGTGTTATATGATAAAAATCCACATGAGGTATGGACTGGTAACAAACCCTCTCTTGAACATATTAGAGTGTTTGGTTGTGATGCTTATGTACATGTTCCAAAGGAAAATAGGAGTAAGTTGGATAACAAAGTTGAAAAGTGTATATTTATTGTTTATAAATATGGTGTGAAAGGTTATAATCTTTGGAACCCAGAAACTAAGAAGATTGTTTATAGTCAGGATGTTGTTTTTAGAGAGGTGAAAGATGTTCCCAAACAGAAATTCCTACCAAGGCAAGAAGAACATGAGAAAATAGAGTTTGATTTGGATGATGAAAAATATAAATCAACTGAAGAACATGAATCAGAAGAAGAATAAATTCATACCCCGGTATTGAAGAGATTAGTGAGGGAAAGAAGGAAACTGGAAAGGTATAGTCCACCTAATTTTCATTCTAATTTTTCTTTATCTATTACTAATGATGATCCCAGAATTGCCAAGGAAGCAGTGAAGTCATAGGATAGTAAACTCTGGAAGAAGACCATGGTTGAAGAAATGGATGCCTTGGATAAGAATGAGGAATGGGATCTAGTTGAGTTTCCATTTAGAAGAAAATATGTTGGTAGAAAATAGTTTTTTAAGAAGAATTTTAATGTAGAAGGAAAAGTGGAGAAATACAAAGCTCGGTTAGTGGGAAAAGGTTATTCCTAGGTAGAGGGAATTGAATTTGGTGAGATTTTTTCTCTTTTTTCCAAGTTAACTTCTATTAGATTTCTTTTATCTATTGTTTCTTCTTTTGATCTTGAAGTGAAACAGATGCATGTGAAGACAACATTCCTACATGGGGATATGGAAGAAGAAATCTACATGAAGCAGCCAGAAGGATTTGTACTGAAGGGAAATAAATATTTGGTATGTAAGCTAAAGAAGTCACTATATGGTCTGAAGCAATCACCTAGGATGTAGTACCAAAAGTTTGACACATGCATCCTTGGATTTGGATTTGTGAGAAGGAGGGTTGATCACTATGTATATTACAAGAAAGTTGGTAATCACTTCATTTATGTAGTTTTGTATGTTGATGACATGTTGATGGAAGGAAATAACATGGATGCTATCAAGGAGGTGAAATCGTAGCTATCCTCCAAATTTGACATGAAGGATATTAGTGTTTCTAACTTCATTCTAGGAATGGAGATTAAAAGAGATCGTGCAAATAGCAAGCTCTAGTTGAATCAGAGAAAATAAGTTCAGATGATATTGAAAAGGTTTAATATGCATGGAAGTAAACCGATCAAGGTTCCTATTCTTATAGGTGTAAATTTATCTGTAGATCAGTGTGCCAAGATACATGAAGAAGAAGAGGACATGTCCCATGTTCTGTATGCCAGTGCAGATGGCGGTTTGATGTATGAAATGGTGTGTACTAGACCAAAAATTGCACATGCAATGGGATTTTTGAGTAGGTATATGTCAACACTAGGGAAGGATCATTGGACAACAATAAAGAGGATCTTCAGGTATTTGTGTGGAGCTAACAGTTATGGATTGTGCTACCAAGGAAGACCAGGATTGGACAGAGTGTTGGAAATACATGGGTTTGTTGATGCAGACTGGGCTAGAGATCTAGATCGCATAATATATACAAGTGGGTACATGTTTAACCTATTTGGAGGAGCAATTAGTTGTATGAGAAAAAGACAAGTTGTAGTGGCACTCTCAACTGCAGAAGTTGAATACATGGCAGCCACTCATGCAAGAAAGGGAGTAGTATGGTTACAGATATTGTGTTCAGGTATTGGGTTGGCACAACAAGTAGTGAGATTAGATTGTGACATTCAAAGTGAAATATTCCTGGAAAATAACCATGATTGTCATTCGGAGACAAATTATATTGATGTTCAATATCACTTTGTGACATACATGGTTGAAGAAAAGAACGTGTTGCTAGAAAAGGTTGACACTTTGAAGAATGTTGCAGATTCATTGACAAAGTCTATGAGCATAGAGAATTTTTCTTGGTGAAGAGTAACAATGGGAATTGATGCACTGGATTGTTGACTATGCAATCCTGTGAACCTTGTATGCAAAGAAAACAACAAGTGGGAGAATGTTGGGTATGTCTTATATTCTTTGCATGTGTGTGTGGGCGAGTCTGATTCGACAACAACGTCTGATGATACCAACTTCCATTTTGTTTCATGTCATGTGCGACTAGTGCTTTCCTGGGGGGGTCCCAGTGGGGGCTAGGATTTTCCCCTCTGGTTACATGCAATGTTCATGGAAGTGCCCCAAAATATTTTTTTGGGTGGTTTTTTCTATTTTAGTGGATTTTTCTATTTTTAGCGGTTTTCTAAATTAATCCTGGATTAAAGGATTAGGTTTTTGGTAGCTATGGAATACCTAAAATACTTTATATATTGTATTTTGAATGGTGAAATTAATACAATGAAGAGTTGAAAGGTGTGGCACCAAGGAAGGTTGGTTTTTTCGCAGTTAAGGGTTTCCAACGTAAATCTCTGTGTACTTTGTGTATGAGCCATTCATTAATTTTTGTTTTTCTTAAGAATATGTATGCATTTCTTTACTTCACATATTTAAAAATTACAACACCATGGTCCTCCTGAAGATAAAGGGTTTGGCATACCCACTCCAATATACTGCGCAAATAATGGACAATCATTCTTTTGATGGCCTTTTGTCCTGCACATTATACACTAGACATCCTCTCTTTTCTCCTTTCCTTTATTCTAATTCAACTGGAATGTTAATTTCTTCAAATATTTTCTCAACTCTTCCACATATGGATCTGTATGCTTGTACTGATTTTCCTCTAATTGTAAGGTTTCTTACAAAGCCTCGGCTTGAATTTGGAATTTTTGTTGTCTCAAAGTGTTGTTCCTAAGATTTATTCTAGGCTCACAGAATAATGTCAGGAATCCAAAGATTTAAGAGAATTTTTTTTGTAATGTTTTTCTACCTTCAGTTTTAAGATGAAACTTCAAATGAATTTTAATGATTAGAAAACACAGAGGAAGTGTCTCTTTCTTTGAGTCTTTTATAAATATTGATCATATCAAAAGTAGAATTGATTAACAAAGATTGTCTAAATAAAGTAAGGTATCCAATACTGATAAATCTTACCTTATCCGCAATAGAAGAATTATGAAGGATGAGTCCTTGGTAGATGAATCAAAACAAGGAAGTTTACATAGATGTAGGTCTTGTTTTACTTACAGTAATAATAGAGGAAAAGTTGCAACTGAACAAAATTCCAATATATAAACCAAAGTAGATGTGTTACTAAATTGTAGTCTTTCAATCTTCAAGGGTCATGGAGTGAAGAAAATAAGATTATGAAATGGTAATACACAGAAAACACATAACTCAAGGAAATGAGATGTAGAATCTTTGTCTTCTCTTTCTAATTTGTATTCAGTAAGTTCTCTTTTACATTCGCCGAGAAGAATCCTAGAATAGATCTTTGATCTGTCTATTTATACAAAAATGTCTTAACCAAAAGTAGTTAGACATCCCACATTCTTCATTCTCAAAATAGAATACAATCAAAATTAAAAGATACAATGAATATATTTTTGGATCTATCGATATTTATTTTGCTTGTTGGCACTTCACTTTCCCTCTATTTTTTTGTGGATGTACTTGGTTTTTTCTGATCCTTGAATTGTGCATGTAGTTCCATTATTGCAAAAACGAACTTGGAAGGTTCGACATTTATATTTAACTCAAATGAGAAATCCTTTTTTTTGCATCAATGGTATTTTTTCTTGAATTTTAACAAGTGTTTGTTGTGTGATATGATGTTGTAAGCTTGGTTTCACTAGCAGATCATTTACCATCCATAAATCAACATGATTTACCTGTTTGATATCCTTTTTCACATTCTCTCTACTTTTCTTTAGACTCTCTTTGCTTTTTTCGATCTCAATTTGTCCAAGTGTATCATGGATATCACTGACATCAATATCTATCATTTCTAGATCTATAGCTAAAAGAGTATTAAGAAAAACCTCTTTTTCCTCTATGGCTAACGTTTTACTTTCTTCAAGATTAGTTTCTCAGACCTTTAAAGTCATTTATCCCTTTATTTGCTCAAATTGTGAAAAAGGAGAAATCTTAGGTACATTGAGTTTTTGTCTCCATAGTATGAATTCTTGGAATTTGGACCTGGCCGTATAGGCTTCCCTCTCCTTTTCATAAATATTTTTCAAGGAATTTTTTATCACTTGATAATGTCCATGAATAATATCTATATTTTCATACAAATCTTGTTGGACAATTTTCATATTTTTATTTACTTTTGATGCTTTCTTCTTGAATGCAAAAATATCCATTCATGTACTCACGAATAAGTTTATTCGCGTCAACAACTGTTCTATTAAACTATATCGCTGGGAAATCATGTTATTACTCAAGTCTTGATTTTGAACACTTAATTCTACTTTATCTTCTAACTGCTTAATATGTTTCTCAAAACCTTGTTTGATTTGATCAATATCAAAATTGATTTTATCTCTGGCAGTCACTTCCATTTGTTGCATATCATTATGCAATTGTTCAATCAGGAGGTTCTTTTTGTCCTATTGGTTTGTGAGATTATCCACTGACCACTGGTTGGTAGCTGTAAAGGCTCATAATGAGTCTGCAACTTCTTTTGTAAATCCAAGATCACTATGTCCTTGTCCATCATGTATCATTTTATGATTTTTGGTAGTTACTCCCTCCTTCTGTCGAGATTCCCTTTTTATGATACCCTTCCTTTTCTTGTTGAAAAAAAAGTTTGATGAAGGCATATCTTTAGGTTCAATAGGTGTTAGGTCGTCTATATTGATAACCTCTGAAACAAGTAACTCATAACTTGTTGCTAAAGGTGTTAATGATGGTATGAGAGAAATGAGTGAAATAGATCCTTCTTGATTTGTGGTGTTTTTCATTGGAGTTTCAGTGTTTGGAACTGACAGAGGAAAAAAGTGCCCCTGTTTGATAAAATATTCAAATGATGCTAATAATTCTTGCTCACTTTTTCCTAGTATGGATATTCCTGTAATTATTTCATCTTTAGACAATGTATTTGCATCATTTTCCTCTTCCATAGCTTTGTCTTCAGACATGCTATGTTGTTTGGGCTCTGTTGATTATGTCATCTGTGAAGTTGGGTTAAGTCTTTGTTCTCCCTGCAAGACTTTGGGTAGACTGTTCCTTTTGTGCTTCTGAAAGATGAGGAAACCTGACTATTGATCTTGAGGGAATGTTTGAAATTTGATTACAATTTCATCATAAGATCTTAGTCCTATGAAAACTTCATCATAGGGTGAATCTTCATGGATGTATCTTTTCATATTGAACTGAGCTAAATGATTTTCAACCTCCCTATGTGGATCATGCCTTTTTTACTCAATGCCAACCAATTTAATATATTCTAAGGAAGAATCCTCTACCTTAGCGTGTCCAAAATCAGATAATGAAAATACACCAATTTGTATGGGAAAGGTTGGCCAAACTCTTTTATGTTTATCCTTCATCTCTTTGGTTATCCCTCCTGAAAATATTTGATATGCTACTTCTCTGGAAACCAATCCGTCTAGTAAGAATATGTGAAGAGCATGAATAGATATATAGCAACTGAACACTCTGATGTAGGAGAAGCTTTCCTCAATATACCAATCTGCAATAGAACCTAAATTTCCAATGATTTGTTCTGAAATTGTGGGAGAAGGGTGACCATAGATAACTTCATGAATCAAAATGACCATGTTATGACAAATTTCATAAAAGGAATCCTTTAAATTTTCCTCCCATAACTTATCATGGTAAAAATGTATGGGCTTGGTGATAGCCAGAGTCCATCTCCAATGCATAAGAGGAAATGGGATCCTAAAACAAATTTCATCCACAATATATGCAGACATGTAAAAATGAGCATGTTCTCCTTTCGATATCTAAGTTTTGTAATCCCCAATTTGCTTGGCTAAGTTATCTGATAGCATTTTTCCCCAATCAAAAGTAAATCCCTTAGAAACTTCATGGATTATGGGAACCCATTCTATGGTAAAGTGCACAGTATTTTTCTTACCAAACTTTCTATAGAGCATCATGGAAATGTACTAGATATGAGCATCACAAGAGGATGTAGAATAGATACCTTAGATATATGTTTTGAACTTGTTTTGATTTCCCCACCATTATTTTACTATATCATGCACAGTTCTTCCATATTTTGTACATTCCTCATCCTCAAACTTCATTATAAATGATGCATTGTAAGTATATTTGAGGTTAGGAGTTAATTTTTACATTACTTGAATGCCCTCGAGTCGAAAAGAGTCGATGGTGGTCTTCTGGTGACTACAAATGGTTTGTGTTGGGATATCCACGTGTTCTGAGGCCCAACTTATCATATAGGTATAAGGCATTAGTTTCAGTTAAGAAACAACTCTGTGTAGTTCGGAGTTAGCCACATGCCTTAGCTTAGCCGAAACTTTCTCATCCTCTTCTTCTGTTGAATCATCATAACAAAGAGAAAGTTCATGCTCTAAAATGTCATAAACCTGCTTCCAATATTTGATTGTGTCTGTCAATATTGAATTAGTATTAGAAAGTGTATATGCATTTGGGTTTGATTCCTCGGTTAATGAATCCTTCTTCTTTCATGCTTTTCGCAACAGCATGATTTTCAAAATTTGATGTTAACCCTCCTATGAGAAGCAAAACCTGTGAGCTCAAAAATGTTGAATGTGAAAATTTTGGATGCTAATGGAAAAAATGATTTGAAGTTTGAAATGCTTACATTTACAAAAAAGTTAATGTTTATATATCCTCACAT
The DNA here is from genome assembly GCA_009831015.1 of Picea engelmannii. NCBI lineage: Eukaryota > Viridiplantae > Streptophyta > Pinopsida > Pinales > Pinaceae > Picea > Picea engelmannii. The sequence goes on along the minus strand of ML781044.1, from coordinate 535,819 downwards.
TAATCTATTGACAGAGTAATCATTCTAAAATCTATCAAAAATTTTACCTAGCGGTCACAACACTTTTCCCAATATTTTACCCTAGCCAACTGGACGTATAATTAGTGATCATGATTAAGATAAAGTGTTTCACCAGTTCAACATTCGGGATTTTTGAGTGCAAAATAATGGATATCTCTTGAAGACGAATTCACAGAGTGATTAATCAAATCTTAATTGATTTTTTGTTTTAAAATATCAAGGTTTAAAGTGACCTTTTAATTTTAAGTACTTTGGGACTCTGGAACTCCAGAGCTCTAGGAATTCATGAGTTTGTAATTGTGGTGAGTAGAGTTTCCCCGAAGTCCGAATTGGAGGAGCAATTACTTAGTGTTAATCACAGTTGCTTAAACATTTTTATTTTATTAATATTTAGTATTTTATTGTCATGATCACGGGTGCTTCGACACTTCGACGATCCTTTGAATTTTTTTTTTACTTATCTCATGAAGGACAATCTCCCGGAGTGATGTGGCATTTATGATGTCACTTTTGATGATGTTTCATAAAAATTGAATGACACATGTCATCTAAAATCATTTGAATGATATGACTAAACTTCCAAAAGAGAGTTCCATGTGTCAGCAAAATAAAGATTGACAGGTGGCCTATAACTCATTAGTATATCTATTTTTTAAATAATTTTGCGACAACATGTCTCTGGGACTCCAGAGATTCACAACTTCAGGGTTTTTAGATTTTTAAACAACTTGAGTTTGAAACTCCCGAATAGTGAAGTCCCGAAGTGAATTTGTAGTTTTATTTTGTTTAAAACTCACACAACTTTAGAACTCTGAAATCGCGAGAGTTGTCGATATGGATGACTAAAAATATTTAATGGATGATAATGGATGTACCCTATCAAGATATAATGATCATATATTTTATTCTAGAAAGAATGAAATTCCTATTTTTTCACAATTTATTTTTAAAAAGTAAAATACAAAAAGACTTCAAAGTTTAATTTTTATTTGAAATTTTCTAAAGTGTTCTAACACAAAGGATACTTCAAGTTTGGAAACAGAGAATTAACAAACAAATTTATATGTTGTGTATCAGTAATAGGGTACTTTAGCTTAGATTTTAGTCTTTTGAACTTATGGTCCACCTCCCGGACTAATTCTCTCGGTTTCTGCTTAATCTCTATCATTTCAATCACAAACTGGTCTTATGAACTTAGTTTCTAAAATTAATTGATTAATTGCCTCTTCACCTCTGATACAGTTGTAGGCTCTCTCATTGGACTATTTGTTGTGAGACCCATGTACCAGTCTAATGCACAGTCTTTGAATGTGATTTCCAACTGCGCGACCTTTGTATCTTCATCTGTAATCTGCTTTGTTTCCCATATCTTCTCATAGATAAACAAATTCTTTTTTGGGTCATCTGACCCATCCCCTCCGAAATCTGGTAACCTAATAGTTGGATATGTTCCTACCATTGTGAAGTTTGTTGTACTACTACCTCCATGCAGTGTAAATAATCGACTCCTACTTGCTGACCTTGCACTTATGCTTGAGTTTCCACTAGACTCGTGTCCTATAAAAATTATTCTACCACTAATCACATGTTGGTTAATTGTCTTTTCTTATTCATATTTCTTAGTCGCACATGGGGTTGTGGGTTCCACACTAATTCAAATATGGAAATGGAGATACATCTTCTACATTAGACCCATGACCTATGATTTTCCTCTCATATGTGGCACACAAGATATCCTCAATCTTCCATGTGGCATAGAGATCCTCTACCTCTTCCTCATCGTTTTCCAATCCCTCTCGCTCAACTACTTCCCTCTTCGTGGTATTCATCTTATACTGGTAGGGTCGTCCATTGCGCATCACACATGCTTTCCTTATGATCTCCCTGGTTTTTTCATCATCTATCATGATCGGGTCCATTGCTTCCTTCTTCTAGCTACTCTCCATATCCTTCTCCATTTCTCAGATCTTCCTTAGTTCTTCCCCCATCTCCCCCATGCATGCAGAGTGATCTAGTTGTTTGATTCCATGGTCATCATTCCTTTATCATGTAATAATATCTTGATCAATGTGTAAAGTGACCGAATGTACTTTCCTTTGGGTCCCATCAAGAATTCCTTCTCTGCAGCAGTATATGACCTCGCTATATCTACTGCAAACTCGGTGATAAATCCCGCAGTAATACTTTCTAACCAAAAATCTATTGCGCGTGTGAATTTGTTATTAACCCTTTCCAATCACGTAATATTTTTAGTAGTCCACTCTACTGGCCTGATACGATTAGTCAGATGGGTATCTATCAACCTCAATATCCACTCTTGTAGTAATTCTAGAAAATAATAGAAATATGTTTCATGCAAATCAATAAACACATACCTCTGCATAGACTAGCGTGGTGTGTACCTGGAACCCTTATTATATTTTTGCGCAAACTCTAGTTTCTTTATCTCCAACCATCTTTCAATCTATTGCTTCATAGGATTCCATGGTTTGAACATCCCTTTCTACCACTACATCTTCTTTACCAAACCCATTTCAGGCTATCCTTCTTAGTTCTAGCCCACAATAGAACCATTTGTTGGATGTATGGGTTGACCTGGGTTCTACCTTAGCTCTCCAACAAAACCCTTTTCACCATCGACCCTTATAGTAAACCATAAGGCTACACCACACACAGAGTGCACAACGCAGTCTCACCCGAGATGGATTATGGGTGACTCTAGGATGTAGATGTATGTAGTCATGGAATGGATTTAGGATGTTCTTGTTACTACTATTCTATTTTAACATATAATCTACCGTAGCATTCATCATATCTACCATATCATTTATTTTGCATACTCATTTTAATGAACATTGTAAATAAACCCTAACATATGCATTCATATAACCATTCATTCATTATAAATCATATAAAAGAACACATCACACATAAAGACGCCATTTTTACAGTGGTTCACCCCTCCCTAGTCTACGTCCACAAAGATCTTTTTTTTATTTCTATTGTTCATAAAAATGGCGTTGTGTGCATTACATCATATGGTTTAAGAATGATGGATGTGAGGCTGACCAAAGTTGCACCAAGTTCCACAGCTTGCGACCTGGCCTCCAATTACATCTAAAAATTGACTCGATTATCTCCTCAGCTATATGAACAAAACATGATCATACCAGAGACTCAAGACTCAAAAGGGATCTAGAAAAATAAGTTCTTCTCTCTAAAAATGGACACCTCAATCTACCTCATACATCTTCTAATTATACTATAAAATGGGTAAAAAACCTTACATTATGACTCAAAAACCCTAACTCTAAGTGGACTCCACTTTTCCACTTTCTAGATTCCTTCTACGTGGTTGGTCTTCGATCCAACCATTCCTTGCACTGATCTTCCTTCTTTTTTGGCGTTTTGCTTCCTTTGCCCTTTATCGCGCTAGTATTCCTTCTTTCCTGGTGCGCGTTGTTTCCTTCGATCCATCCTGTCTCGTTTATTATTCTTAACTCCCAAAATTACCAGCTCCAACAACCAACCTGTACCACAACAAGTACATCAACCATGCACCAAAGAAATACCCTAGGATAACGAACAAAGGGCCTCTAGCAATACATCAAAATATCCATAAATGAATACCATAAACCCTTACATCAAACCATGTGCCAAAACCTCATTATTATATATCCTTAAACATGTGCCACTCATAAGCCAATCATATACCAAGACCACTCACAAGTGCTTCTCATAGTGAACCACAAGATATACCAATAAAACCAAGCTAAGTACACCAGCAATGTTCCTGAACAGATCTACCTCAAACCATACATTACAACATATACCAAACATCCAAGAGAGTATATCCCAAACCTCACAAAGTCATGCCTCAATCATGTTCCACAACACCACTAAGACACAATCTAAAAACATAACCATGAACATACCTTTAACTTTGCAGTATCCTTGTTGTATATGATCTTTGACAAACATAAATGAAGTCTCTCCTTAGATACTGCAACCTAGAACAAGAATTTTCCTCCTTTCCCTTTCTACAGATCTACGCATTCCCCTTATACAACTAATAGGTTCATGTGCTTCTCTATTCCCAAGGCCCGCAGATGTATGCACCCTCTACTTCTGTAGCTCGCAGATAACCTCAGAAACCCTGGAACAATCTCACTCTATGTACCTCTAAAAATTTCACTCCTTCAGAACTTCGCTACCTCAAAGTTGTCACTTCATATTTGTCAATTGCACCTACCCATAACACTTTACAATATAGATATTCAATTTTCTCAATATGTGTTCAAACATTCTTCATTAGGTCCAGATGGGAGTCCTTTGATATCTTATTTATACGTTCCAAGTGACATCCTTTAGGGGCTACCTTGTAACTGATTTACCCCTTTTCCTTAATCTAGGGATAACCCACTTTCTTGTTGCAACTAATTTTTCCATAATTAGTCAACTCATAACTTCTTTTACCTTAACTAACTTCTTGTTGCAACCACTTTATTATTTAATTTATTTCTTGTTGCAACAACTTTTCCCATAATTAACTTCTAGTTGCAACCACTCTAAATAACAAACCTCTTGATGACTTTCTAGGATCCTCTACAATAATTGACTTCTTATTGACCTTCTAGGGGCTTCTAGAATACTCTTGAGGGTCCTCCAACTTCACAAGGCCATATCTCACTAACCGTGAGGAACCACTTTGCGTTCCACATATCACCAGAAACATCATGACAGGTACTATCCATCTATGATAGTCTAACCTGCAAAATCATTGACCTTAAAGTCATTATTCCTAAACCAAACTTGGGTTCCTTAACCACACCTCTAGGGCTACAAAAATTGCTTCAAGGGTTGGCATCAATCAATAAGACCAATATCCAAGGGTTGACATCAATGAAAACCAACAATCCAAAACAATTGTCCAACATGTTGAGCATACTTGCATCCTTCTTTTGTGCTCGTTAAACCATGAAGGAGACACCAAAAACCAAAAAAAAAGAGTGTTTTTTTTTTTACCATTCATCTATTCTCAAAATGGAAAGATTAGTCAAGTCACCCTTGAACATGGAACTTTTTTTATTCATCATCTTATAGTTTGGTTTGAGCTTTCCTAGGAGTTGTTCCAGTAATATGAGTCAGAGATACTCCTTCGGATGGTTACTCTTCTTGTCATCATGGAGAGTGCTTCAATTCCTCCAACATTGTTGCACTATATTCATCAATATTGTGTGTCTTTATACTAAGTCACCATAGTGTCGTGATATATGTTCAAGGGAAGTTTAAGCCTGAGTCGGTCGTTTGTTGTTTTGTTGACTTTCTGAATCGGTCATCCCTGTGTCATTTGTACTTTTTGATACTCTCTCTTCACATCATCTCTTGGCATATGTTTCATGTCGATTGATGGGGGATGCATTAAGGCCCTCCTTTGATGGATCTCTTCCTATCGAATTTAGCACATTATCTAGGAGAGGGATCTAGAAACCAACTAGAACCTTGGAGCTTGCATTCCTCAGTGGCATGCCTCTTCATGATCAATAATGGGTTTATATCACTGAATCTTGATCAATCGATTCTATGAGTGTTTGACATGAAATCCTTTATTCACACACACTAGATTGTACTAGGTACCTTGGGGTCCATCTTCCTCATAGGTGGGTCCCCTAGCATTTGTTAATGGTATGCATCATTGACCAATAATCAGATGGTTTCTTCCATGCTTAACATCATCTCATTCATTCACATGATGTGTATTTGTACCATCGAGGTTTGAGATAAATACCTTCGGTTTGGGGCCATATCATTCCTTTAAAACATCCCCTCCCAAGTTGAGAATGGAGTATATCACTTATCTATGACTACTTTGAAGACTTTGGGAGCACTTCACTCAATTCGCATTGCCTTCCTAATGTATATATGTTGTTTCATATATCCACATTGTATTTGTTGGTGGCTATGATTATATTCATGAAATAGATCCACATTGTATTGTCTTATGGATATGATATTATTAATGACATGGATCCACCGTGTATTTTTCCATGGCCATGTTATTTTATTTCATGTCATGGATCCGCAATGTATTATTTTTTTACCATACTTTGATACTCTTCAAATTCTGAGTATGTCTACCTAAGGGATGGTTTATATATGCATTCATTCTTAGTGTTTGATTCCAGGTACTATTTTTCCTTCGTACCTCCTTTTTTCTCTCCTCATGCTACCTCACATGGAAAATATTTTATTATAATGTGTTTTGGCCATCCATTCCTTTCCTAAACTCACACATTAGGAGGCATCTATTATAGCCTTAATTTCCACCCTACAGGGCCACAAGGGAATCTAGAAAAGTTTGAAATCTAAGACACATCTCTATCTTAGGATTTGGGTCATTTTTTAGGGTTTTCGTGGGTCATACATGGGACAACAAGTGACAATCGTTGTTGGTTAGCTATAGTGAAACAAGCGTTGACCCCTACAACCTTATGGATTCATAGAGTTTCGAATAGATAGGCAAGGGATGAGTTGGTTCTTCATGGCATGAGTCTTGGAACTCACATCATTCGAATATCCATTGGTCTCTATAAGATCTAGAAGCTCTCCTAAGCCTCTTCCAAGGATCTAAATAAATAATTCAAATCTTGAGCATGGGGAGGAAGAATCATTCACATAGTTATGTTGTCTAAATACAAAGGAAATTCTCTATATACATCAGTTGTAGTCAAGTTTCCTAACTTGGTTGAAGATTTGAGAAGGAGCAAGGAGAAACAAGAAAAGGGTAATGCATTCACACCAAAGGTATGAATAATGATGTATTTCTTGCATTTTAATTAATAGATCATTGGTTTTCCTCTAAATATGTTTGAAGTTGATTTGCAAAAGTTTATATCTAATCTTATAATCAATATATCAATATAGATCTGAAATAGATTAGTGATTTCTAACACTAGGAGAAGAAAGATATTGGTGTTTGTTTTTTACTTGTGTGCAAGAAGCAGGTTGCAATAGATGGAGATGGAACTCAATATATGTAACATTCAGGACATACGAGGACAACCTTCGGTAACAAGGTATTCCATTCTTTCCCCTCTTGATATAAAAAGAAATTGCTTGTTTAGCTATAGGTAAACCATTATAGTTCTATCCCCATTGTTTGTCTAGGATCAATAGACAAATCCTATAATGGTGATATTTCTTCATAATAAGAACCAACATACTATTAAAAATATTTGTAGGAACCAACCAAATGGAGACACCAATCCGCACAGGTAAAAACCCTGGTAGGAACCAACCTAATGGAGACACCAATCCGCACAGGTAAAAACCCTGGTAGGAACCAACCTACTCTTACATATCTTTGTAGACACCAATCCCCACCACCAAGCATCAATTTAGCAAGAGACACCAATCTCTTTGTTTGAGCAAAACCAACCTTCAATTTACAATTTCTTCTTTAATACATATAACTTATTCAAATGAAAATGGCATTCGCATTACCTTCACTAAGTATGCTTGATACTTCTTCCTTCATCAGGTCCGACCAAGATTTGAATTTCCAAATGAGATTTATGGTAACTTTCCCAAAGCTTGTTGTTTTTTTTCCTCTTCCCAAGAACAAGCTTGTATATAATTACATATATCCAATTTTGAAAATATGAATTAGAAACTTTTACCTAAGGTGCTTCGGTATGTCGCCTTAGATCCCTAAAAATTTCATAGTCTGGAATGCTCCAGAAAACAAGTTATAGAGAAAATCTCAAGATGACATGTTTGAAATTGATTTCAGGACCATTCAGAAACCATAAATTCCACAAGGTATATCTCAGAAGGTATAATGAACCAAAGTTTGAAATTTTTACCTAAGGTACCTTTGTATGTCTTCTCAGATCCATAAAATTTCATAGTCTGAAAATTTCCAGAGAGGAAGGTATAGCGAAAATTCCAAACTAACATGTTTCAAATTGATTTCATAACTATTCAAAAACCCTAACTTCCATAGGGTGTATCTCCATAAGTATAGTGAAAAAACATTTGAAATTTTAATCACATGTACCAGAGATCTCTCCTTTGTTTCCTCAAAATTTCACAGTCTAAAACATCCTAGAAAATAAGTTATAGCGAAAATGCCAAATTGACCAGTTTGAAATTGATTTTAGGAGCATTTAGGAACCCTAAGTTTGAAACTAATTTTAGGATCATTTAGGAACCCTAACTTCCATAGAGAATATCTTAGAATGTTTAATGAACCAATGTATGAAATTGGCATCACATGCATTTAGATATCTCTTCTTCATCTTCTCAAAATTTTACAGTCTGAAATGTCCCAGAAAATAAGTTATAGAGAAAATGCCAAACAGACATGTTTGAAACTGATTTTAGGAGCATTCAGGAACCCTAACTTCCACAAGAAATAGTATAGAAAGCATAGCGAACCAATTTATGAAATGTTGATCTCGAGTATCTAAATTTCTTGCCTCTGACTCCTCAAAATTTCATGGTTTGAAACGTCCAAGAAAATAAGTTATAGAGAAAAATGTCAAACTTGCCTAAAATTGATTTCACAACTCTCCCCTTTTGAAATGATATTCAATATTTTCTCATCTACTTCTTCAAATGTTATTACATTTTTCACCCACACACTTGCTCCCAATACTTTCTCTTTTTATACGTTTTCATGACCCTTCATGAAGGGACATGTTATTTCAAAAAGACACCACACCCATTAATTAAATAATTAATTCCCCTTTTTATTTCACTTTTCCAAATACCATGGAAAAATACATGGGAAAATACCATGGGCTCCCAAACCCATGGGTTTGAAACCACCATTTCACTTTTTACTTTTTCACGTCCACCCTTTGTTTTAATATACTTGTAAACCTATATATAAATCAATCTTTGAAATGATGTGTGTATTTGTAAAGCCGTAATATGACATTAATAAAAACATTAATCCTTTGGCATCAATGAGAATAATTCCAACAATTTCATGACTATATTGGTAGATATGATTTTATCTTGAAAGAATTAGATTATAATTGTTTCTAAACTAGCTTTCTTTCATGCTAAGCAAGATTGAAAAGGGTACATGGCGTTGTATGTGTGTGTAGGTATCTAATTGTAGGATATTAAAACATATTTAGGAACTGCATCAACCTGGATATGATAGGACAACCATCAAATAAAAGCGAGACCCATTCTCATATCTTATTAATATATATAGAACTTGCAAACTAAATCTAAAGAAAAACCCATTATATTATATCCATAGTCTCTCTCTAATCTATGTTATATTAGTGATAGAGCTTGCCTATCCGTAGGAGAGATTCCTCTACAACAAGAGCAAGAGTCGAGCAAAAGTCCTCTGGGAAGGGTTGGACAAATTAACCCACCCAAAAGTATTCAATATAAAGGTACATAATATATGCAATAATTCCATTCATTTATTTTACAAGTATGATATTTTAAAATATTTATAAATCTATTTCATATTTCAGGATTTATGCATGTAAAGAAATACAAATACCTTATTTTCCTTTGATTTCCTATCGTCTTGTTTGTTAGTTGAAAATGTTTATAATTATTTATCTTCCTATTGTCTTTTGGTTTCCTATTGTCTTGTTTGTTAGTTGAAAATGTCTATAATTATTTATCTTCGACGGTTGATGCCCGTTGTCAATTGACTATTCTCCAAACCAATATTTAGAAAATGTTAATAAATTCTTCTGCAACATAATATTAGGAAAAGGTTGATTGACTCCAAACTTCTACTGAGAAAAGGCCAGTTGACACTTAATATTGAGAAAATGATGGTTGATTCTTCTATAACATAATTCATTATTTAATTTACTTTATTCAATAGACATTACATTACTAAATACAACATTTTTTAGACAAATAATCATTTTCAACTATTATTCTTCGAATGTTATATATAAATAGATTGTTTTAATTTAAGTAGATTAGACCAAATATCATTATATAAAACTTTAGATTTTATGATAAACCTATTTAAGATTCTTGGATTATTTTTATTTCTATGAAGCAAATAACAATGAGACAAATGAGCACAATGACATGACTTAACAAAAAGAAACAAATATATATCTTGAAAAATTTAAGTTATTTCAAAAAACAATGTATTGTCATATAAATCAAACTAGAAAGTTATTTCAAAAAACAATGTATTGTCATATAAATCAAACTAGAAAAATGACACTAGATGGTGCACAAATAATGAACCCATGAGGGAATTATTACATTTTTTTAATATAGAAGTCGGACCAAACTAGAAAGAATGACACTAGATATTGCATAAATAATGAACCCACGAGGCAATTCTTACATTTTGTGAATATAGAAGTAGCATCAGAGGAGATAAAGATGCATAAAGTGGAAATGTGAAAAATGAACAACATGCCCCTATTCCTTTAGGGGTGTTAGGTAAAAAACAATTTACATTTTATCTAGACTCCAAACAATATATTAATATACAGTTTGTTGTATGTGACACACAACATTTATTTGTGTATATAAACATGGATTGTTGTATGTGACACACTAGATAAACATAGAACATAATTATTGATATATCATTTTCAATATTATCTGTATAGAGTAAGTTATAATCTATGATCTATATCTTTGAGTATTAGATATAATTGACGAATCTCTCATAATTTTGAGTAGTCCACTTAGCACTAAATTTATTAGGTGATTTTCATAAGAGTAAACAAGTGAGATTTAAACTAGAAAAATTAATCACATAGCACCAATCATCACCTGCTAGGCTTGCACCCAATAAGTAGGATTTCCTGAGAAGTCATGAATCCAAAGACTCATCTAGCTCAATCACGCTTAATTGTGGAGTTTTCCCCACAATCAAGCACACTTAGATTGCCAACCCATTTTCAAAACCTTTGCAGGTATTGTGCCTTATGCAATATTCAATTATATTTCCTTTCACTATTTTATTTAAGCATTGAGGGGATTCCACGATCCAACATATGAGATATTGTTTTTGGTATTATCTACATAGAGTGAGTCATTAATCTGTGATCTCATGATTTTGAATAGTCCATTTCACACTCATTACATTAGGTGATGCTCACAAGGGTGAAAAAATGGGATTGAAACTAGCAATGAATTGTATATCATTAATCATCCCCTCTAAGTCTTGCACCTAGTAACAAGGACTTCCTGAGAGGTCACCCATCCCAAGGCTCCTCTGGATCAAATCCCTTAATTATGCATTTTCCCAAAAATCAATCCTACTTAGATTGCTACCCTATTTGAAAAAGATTAGCAAGTATTGTGCCTTATGAACTATTCAGCTATAGTTCCCTCCACTCTTTTATTTATGAATCAAGGGGCTTCCATAGTCCAACATATGAGACATTATTTTTTGGATTATCTGCATAGAGTAAGTCATTAATATATGACCCATATCCAAGATAATTAGTCACACCTGACCAATTTCTCATTATTTTGAATAGTCCACTTAGAACTCACTACATCAGGGGATGCTCGGAGGAGTGAAGAAGTGAGGTTGAAACTAGTGAAATGAATCACATAGAACCAATCATCATCTCTAAGGCTTGCACCTGATAACCAAGACTTCCTAGGTGGTCGCCCATCCCAAGACTTCTCTAGCTCAAGAACCCACAATGGAGCCCACTTAGATTGCTACACCATTTGCAAAACCTTAGAAATTATTGTGCCATATGAACTATTTAGTTAGATATCCCTTCACTCTTTTATTTAAGAATCGAGGGGCTTCCATAGTCCAACATATGAGACATCATTTCTAGGATTATCTGCATTGAGTAAGTAAGTAATATTTGACCTATATCCATGAGTATTAGTTGTAATTAATCAAATTCTAATGATTTTGTATCTTGAATGGGGTAGCAAGATAAGTGGGCTTGATTGTGGGGAAATATCCAAATTTAAGCATGTTTGTGCAAGATAAGTCTTAGGATATGTGGCCTCCCAATAATTTGTAATGATCCCAAGCCATTATGAAAGGATCATCATTGTTTTGGTGTCTTTTTAAAACTTTTTCTGAGTGAGGTATTTCGTCAAACACTTTGTTGATCTACCTTTTAGATATGTTTATATGTGTGTATGCAGCAAATAACAGAAAGAGATAACCATGGAACATACCTCAACCATATGCA
>ML781044.1:486496-510876 GCA_009831015.1 Picea engelmannii | reverse complement strand
TTTTAGTAAGTTTTAAATTTCCGCTCTGTTTTAATTTATGGTAGCTTAAATGAAATCTTGGTTGTTACAAGGTCCTTATATGAGAGGCTAATCCAATGATAAGGCCCTTATATGAGAGTATAATCCAATGAAAATCCAACATCAAAACCCATAAGAAAATGGCAAAGGAAGGGAAAATTTAAGTTCACTAGAGTTAAGTGTGACATGAAAGGAAAGACAAGGTAGATCAAGAAATAAGAGATTCAATTGCATGGAATCTCTCAACTCTTTTAGAGGGGCCCCTTATTAGTCCCTATCGTAGGCATAGGGAGGCTATAACAATCGATAATTCGTTGACTTCATATTAGTTTGTCCTTTGACCACAAATATTTGCATAATATCTATTGTTGGAACTAGGGAACTAAAAACATTGATTTTTATATAATAAAAATTACCATCTATGTAATGATTTGATTGGATAACAGATTGGAGGTCATATTTCCGGCTTCGCTATTCCCAATGTTTTATATGTTAGCGTATCCAAACTTTTGGATCGTATACAGTCTTTTTGAATCATATATTTTTCTTATGCATTTCTTGAAGGTGGATTAATGCTAGCATTAGTTCGAATGTTTGTGTTAGCATTTGATGCTATCTAAATTTATCCCAATGTTTGTTATGCTAGCAAATCTAAAGTTTGTCCTTCGAATACATTCTCTATTGTTTGAACTATTGTTACTAATTTTATTTTATAATAAATTATAATAAATGTTTTTTTGGTACGTAAGAGACCTGCCACACTGCATTTTTTCTTAAATGTTTACAGAGCATTTCTGACAAACTTAAATGTTTACCTAACAGGCTTCACAACATTAAATGTTTACTTAGCAGGCTTGTTACAATACATTTTCTTCCGGGTTTTTTTTATATGCAATGTTCTCTGCAGTCAATTTAGGCAATATTGTACTTCAGCGGCATTGTTGGTTCATTGGTTCATGCTTGCTTCTTGCATATCCACTGATTTCTTATTTTCCTGTTGTTGTTGTTCTTGTTTGCCTATTGGTCTTGTTGCAGTTTGCATGTTTTGGGTTCTGCAACCACGATTGGAACTGCACCATTCCTGGTTGAGTAGTTGGTTCTTGCTTCTTTGTTCATTGGATGTTGCTTATTGTTGTTTGATTCAACTTTGCAGGGTTCGGGTCCTACGGCTACAGTTGGGCCTTTTGGTGCTTCTTAATTGGGTTGTTATTTGTTGCTTTCTCTTGTTTGCCTAATATTTGCAATGTTGGGGTGTTGCATATGCAGTTGGATCTGTTGTTACATTGTTTTGCAGTTGTATCCCCATAAAATACTATTAATATAAAATAACATGCAAACATTTGCAATCAATGTAAATTGCATCTTTTATGGCTTCAACCAGAGTTTGTCGGGATCCAACTATATTTCATAGCTGGAAATGATTTTTCCATGTTTTATGTCTTACTATGGTTTCATAGTTATGAGAGTAAGTTTTGTTGTCTGAGTGATATAGTTATTCTCTCCCTTTTTTTCCCTCTTGTAAACTTTCTCGTTTTTTACCTTTTTTTCTTCCGCTCTATTATGCGTTTCTGGTTCTATACTTTCTCACGTTTCTATGCTCGCGGGTTCTCAGTGTGGTGAACTGACAAATCGTTATCTCCATCTATATATTCACATCATGATTCCGATCAACCGTCGTTCGATTGCATACTTAGCCAATTTTATGAATGCGGCTTCGCGGATAGGTGCTATCGAACTATGGTAACTCATGTTCGGTGTATACATCTTGCACCCAGAACATTCATGCTCTATAATTTGACCCCACAATCCTCGAACTCGAAACCATTCCTATGCCTACGATGAGTCTATCTATCCGTCCTACTTTTCCATACTTGACTAGTCAAGTTTTCAAAGTTTCACAGGTTCCCGTGTTCCTGAGTTCAGAAAAGTTTAAAAGCATTTTGTCGCTCCCCTCCATCCCCACTACCGTCCGCCCTTCCCAATGGACATTAATTATTCTTTCAAAAGTGACAACCAACCAGATAGGTTCGAAAATATTGGCTTTAATAAGAGGAAATCTCGAGGACATCTCCCATTAAAATGCATAGATAGGCAAATATTATGGGATCTGATAATTGTTTTTGCCTGCATTTTGAATTTGCAAAACAAAATATTGGCTCTTTTAGTTTTTTAAAGTCTTAATCATAGTAACAGTGCAATATTGTACTACCTCGCTTCCATCCATGAACGTGTCATCCACAGAGGCCTTTACGTCATGTGCCTCTTTAATATTGTGCATATGATAGATGTTGTCATATTTGAGAATCTGCTCGGATATGGGAATGTTATTACATGCTATTAGTCATTATTCGATGCACATATTCGAAAATATTGGCATTAATAAGAAAAATTATCGAGGGCATATGCAATTAAGACGAATTAAACCAAAATCTACGGAAGATTATATTGTCATTCTCCAACGTTGCTTTTAAATACTTATTGCCATTTCTCTCTATCATCAAAGAGTTGGCCTTTAGGGCGCCTTCATTCTAATGTTCCTGGTCATGGACATGTAAGACAAATTAGAGATGTCATTAAGGCCCAAATCAAAGAAGAGGGAATGGTTTTATGTGACGTGAAATTTGAGACAAAAAAAAACTGTGTTATCCAACATAAACTTAGACAGGGAAAAAAAAAAGTATCTTCTGGTTGGTGTTCTCCCTGTATTTGATGCTTTGGTTGGTTGAAAAGTCTTCCTGGAGATTTGTTTGTTGATCTTCTTTGTTTTTTTGCTGGGAGTTGGAAGGGATTTTCAGGTCACCTGCAAAATGCTCCTTCGTTGAAGTATATAGTTTCTTCCAACAACACAGATTTGGAAAGTGTATCGAATTCTACAGAGCACATGAGAATTTGTCTTCGTCAGAGGAGTTGCACTTGTCATGGCTTGTAAAATGGTCTGTAATATTTAGAAATGGCGCGAAATATTACTCCATTCGCGAATGTACCCATAAGTGGGTAGGAGAAACTGTATGGGTGGATAAAATGGCATACTAAAATTACAGAAGTTTCTATTTCAAAGTTTTTTGAGCTACTTCTGGATGTGGTAACAGAATTGACAGAAATCCATGTTCTTTGTCAAAGTTTGTTCGCTGTCCTCTGGATGTAGTTAAAAAATCCACATACAATCAACTATCTATCGTTACTGCACATTTTTTATTTTACTACTCCTACGCATATAACTGGATTATGGACTTTGCAACATTTTCTGAGGATTACTTTATACTACCACCTTCTGCAAGAGGTTTCGCGTGTTCGGGTAATGATTTGGTTTCTGAAAATCACCTGTTACTACCACCTTCTTGTAATCATCTTATTTCATTCTTTAGAAGAGACCTTAATGTAGTGATGTGTTTCCATATATGTTTCAACCTAATGTCAATCTTCCTGCTATTTCCCTTGCACTGGATGGGGAAAATGCATTTCTTCTATTGCAGTTTATGCGATATTTGATAATAAAAAAATGTTCAAACCATACAATTTTATTTTTTTTAAATATAGAACAATGTATTGTTTTGAATAGATGCCCGTTCGAAAAGTTTTAGGCATTGTTTGGGGTTCACGTCCTTCAAGGATGTTAAGTAATCACAAAATTAATATTGTTTGTGCCAATGAAATTGAGCCGTCATCCACTATGGCAATTGCATTAATACTGCAATGTCAGATAATAGATGTCTGGCATGTGCCTAATGTCAAGGTCAATATTCCACAGGACACCCAACATCCAAAGATTTATGGACTCAAACCAACATTGTAGATTTCGTGAGAAAGCAACACTAAAGTCATTGTTCTTTGTAGGTCTGACAATCCTGCAGTTTAAGTACTTTGACAATGAAAGCTTTGCTTTTTCACTGCATTTTCGCAGTGCAGTCAGTAGCATTGTTCCCATTTCCACCGCCAATGTCAATGTACGAGGTTGAAGCTATCTAGAGCCTGGGGTCACCGCCTAAGTGGATGCCTGAAGGTGAAACTACCTGGATCAAAATTTGATTGTATGTCGAGTCTCTTGCTGCATCCAGAGGTCACTCAACACTATTTGACATAGAAATTGGTTGTCTGTCAATTATGCTACAACTTTGGCATAAAACTTTCTGTAATTTCAGAATATTGATTCAAACACCCATACAGTTTCTCACGTTCATTGGTATCCAATTTTATAATTTCCTACTGAGTGTATTCGGGCATGGATTAATATTTGGCATCACTTCCGAACATTCCATAACTTTCTATGGGCCACCATGTCTGCCACCCCTATGACGAAAGATATATTCTGATGTGATCTGCAACATTTGATACACTTGTCAGACCTATGCTGCCAGAAGAAGTCATGTACTTCAATAGAAGAACATTTTGCAGCCAACTTGGATGCTCCTTCCAATTTACTGTATTAAAACAAATAAGTTCAACATAGAAATCTTCAGGCATGCTTTTCAACCAAAAAGATGATCGAATACAGGGAGAATAGTAGTCACAACATACTTGAATTTTTTTTTTGTCTTGGCTTTTGTTACCTAACAGGATTTGTTTCCCCCATAACTGAAATCACATAAAATGACTCCCTCGACTTTTGAATTGGGCCTGAATCGCATTTCTAAGTTGTCTCAGATGTTAATGGCCAGGAACATTACAAGGAACGCACCTTAAACCCCAAGTTTTCGACGGCAGAGGGACATTAATACTTAACAAAGAATGGAATGTTGAATAACCGGCCAATGCAAGCAGGCCATATCTAGAAGAGACAAGCTATTCAAAAAAATGGGATAGATCTAGTTGGTAGCACCAATTAAGTCCAAGACCCGAAATTGATATTCAAGCCATTGTTTTTTACGAATCAAGCATTTGATCTTCAAGCAGACTATCAACAAGATTCATTATTGTACATACTTTTTATTGGTCGGTGGTAGGTCAAATCGCAGTCATTGTCGCAAATAATATCAGATGTATTTGTAACCCATCTTATTTGAATATAGAATATTTGCGGTTTTATTTTTTTATAGTGTTTTCCAATCTCTGGTATTGATTTCCATTTTATTTTGTACATTTTTTCTGTGTGTCATTAAACATGGACAACAAGCTTTTCTTTCTTTCTGCCAGTACTTCAATTTAAATAAAGGCTACTATGCTCGTTCCTTACATTTTACATGGAAGAATAATTCTTCATAGGCCATACTTATGTGGCGCCCTCCCTCTACTCAAAGAAAGAAATTGGAGGACTCATCCTACTTTCATTCTTTGGGTCCCATAAATAGAATGAATTAATGACTATTACAACAAGGAAACTCAAGTGTTGACACCATGTTCTTGTTCAATATATTTCATATATTGCAGCTTCTTCTATTTGATCATATCTGTGCATATATACTAATATGAGTAATATTGGAAAAAATATAAAAAAATTCTCTTGGCCAAAAATTAGCCAATTATTTGACCACTAGGTCCCGGGTTTGTAGTATCCAACACCTATGTCCCACGTTCCGTCATATACATCTTGCAGCCAAAGAAATTTCGTGATCTGCAATTTATGCTTTAACTAGTGAGAAATCACCAGGGGTTCGAAAAGATTGTCATTAATAAAGGAAAAATAGATTTTCTTTTGTGAGATACTTAGGCCTTTTCCCCTTTTCTTCTTCCCATCTATTATCACTTTCTGGTTATATACTTAGTCGCCTTTCTATGATCACGGGTTCTAGGGTTGGTGGGTTGACATATCTTCATCTCCATATATATCCTCACATGACAAATCCGACTGACCGTTGTTCCCTTCCATACTTAAGCCAATTTTATGGTCGCAGTTGTCGGGTTGGCGCTTTCGAACTATGTTGCTTCTTGTTGTGTTATATACATCTTGCACTCAAAACTTTCATGGTTTCAACAAAATTTGTGAACCGAACAACATTCTTCAAATTGGGAGAAGATTTGCATTTGAAACATAAATAATCTATTAATATATATTAATATGAATACTATTGAAATAAATATCAAAACTTTCTCTTGGCCAATACTTAGCCAATTATCTGGCCACCAGGTCCCGAGTTCGCAGTATCCAACACCTATGTCCCTTGTTTCGTCATATGCATCTTGCAGCCAAAGAACTTTCATGATTTGCAATTTATGATTTTACCAGTGAGAACCCAGCAGGGGTTCGAAAACATTGGCATTAATAAATGAAAAATGGATTTTCTACTGTCAGATACTTAGCCCTTTTCCCCTTTTCTTCTTCCCATCCATTATCACTTTCTTTTTATATACTTAGTCACCTTTCTATGATCACGGGTTGCAGGGTTGGTGGGCTAACATATCTTCATCTCTATCTATATACTCACATGACGAATCCGACCGACCTTTGTTCCTTTCCATACTTAGTCAATTTTATGGCCACAGTTGCCAGGTTGGCGCATACGAACTCGCCTTTTATTCTTCCCATCCATTATCTCTTTTTGTTTATATACTTAGTCGCCTTTCTATGATATCCAGTTCCAGGGTTGGCGGGCTGACATATCTTCATCTCCATGTATATCCTCACATGACGAATCTGACCGACCATTGTTCCTTTCCATACTTAGCCAATTTTATGGCCATCGTTGTCGGGTTGGTACTTACGAACTCGAATGCTTATTGTTTCTTGATATACATATTACTCTCAAAACTTTTGTGATCTACAATTCCACCATGGGCTCCTCGAATACATTAACTTTGCTCAAAGTATCTGTCGTTTCCTTCCATACCCACTAAATTCACGTCCTTCCTAATATACATTAACTATGCTCTTACTAGTGACAACTGGACACACTGATACGAAAGAATTGGCACCCGGTCCTCCACCATTTACAAATTGACTACCGGACTCTGACATTGTCCCCTCTTCCATGTTACACATTATGCATTCAAATGTTCTGAGCTATACAATTTGGTCATTGGTGCCTCACGTCTTCTAGGGAGACCTTTTCACCCTATTTTGGATCCTCGCGTTGGCGGGTTCACGGAATCTCCAACTCCTAGTCACTGTTTCTTGTTCTGCCCATCCTCGTACTTCTTTCCAGATATGAAACACCAAAGGTTTAATACTAAAAAGGAATCATGCAACAACAGTAAAGATCATCATTAATAAGCAAAAGTATCGAGAACCAACCATCCCTACAAAACTTGTCCAGAAACATGCAAAGAAGATCTTGCCAGGTAATGGAAAAGCTATTACAAATTTCAATATATTAGCAAAAACAAGTCCCGACCAATGTTTCCATGTTCCATACTTGGACACTTTTTCGATTGCGCATTCCCGGATTAACGGCCTCAAAATTGTGTTTCGAATCTTCTGTGAGTTGCAAATAGTAGTCGGAGTTCCGCAATATACAATTTGTTCGCTGGAATGTATAAAAACTCTTAATTTTTCCTCTTTTTCCCCCGTCTATTGTCCCTTTGTGGTTCTATATTTAGTCGCATCTATATTATCACGACCTCATCGATTTGCAAATTGACAACTCTTTATCTATATCTTCACACCATGAGCCCGACCGACCGTGGTCCCTTTCAATACTTAGCCAATTATTTGATCACTGGGTCCCGAGTTTGCGATATCCAACACTTATGTCCCATGTTTCGTCATATACATCTTGCACCCAAAGAACTTTTGTGATCTGCAATTTATGATTTTACTAGTGAGAACTCACCAGGGGTTCGAAAGGATTGGCATTAATAAACAAACAGTAGATGTTCCTTATGGATTTCAACAAAATTTGTGAACTAAATAGGATCCTGCAAATTGGAAGATGATCTGCATTTGAACCAGAAATAATCTATTAATATATATTAATATGAATACTATTGGAATAAATATAAACACTTTCTCTTAATTTTTCCTCTTTTCTCCCCCTCTATTATCCCTTTGTGGTTCTATATTTAGTCGCATCTATATGATCACGGCCTCCTAGATTTGCAAATTGGAAACTCTTTATCTATATCTTCACACCATGAGCCCGACTGACCACGGTCCCTTTCAATACTTAGCCAATTATCTAATCATCGGGTCCCAGGTTTGCGGTATCCAACACTTATGTCCCCTATTTCGTCATATACATCTTGCACCCAAAGAACTTCTATGATCTGCAATTTATGCTTTTACTAGTGAGAACTCACTAGGGGTTCGAAAGGATTGGCATTAATAAATGGACAATAGATGTTCTTCTATGAGATACTTGGCCCTTTTCCCCTTGCCTTCTTCTCATGTATTATCTCTTTCTAGTTATATACTTAGTCACCTCTCTATGATCGCGGGTTCTAGCATTGGCGGGCTGACATATCTTCATTTCCATCTATATCCTCACATGACAAATCCAACCTACGTTGTTCCTTTCCATACTTAGTCAATTTTATTCCTATGGTTGTTGGGTTGGCGCTTTCGAACTCTGTTGCTTCTTGTTCTGTGATATACATCTTGCACTCAAAATTTTCGTGATCTACAATTCTACCGCAAGCTCCTTAGCCCTTTTTCCCTTTTCTTCTTCTCGTGTATTATCGCTTTTTGGTTATCTTTTGCGGGCTGACATATCTTCATATCCATCTATATCCTCACATGATGAATCTGATCAACTGTTGTTCCTTTCCATACTTAGCGAATTTTATGGCCGCGGTTTCCGGGTTGGTGCTTTTGAACTCTGTTGCTTCTTGTTTCGTGATCTTTCGCGGTTCTTTGGTTTATCGGGTTCACAAAATCTCTAATTCTTAGGCATTGTTTACCATGCCCGACCAATTTTTACTGCCAATAGTTCATCATGCAACATCTGTACTAACCACCATTAAAAAGAAAAAGTGTAGATGAGACAGTGAAATTTAATTAAAGCTCAACTCATCAAATTTAAATTAATTTATCTTCTCTTATTTTCTCTTTTCTTCCCAGACACATGTAGAAAATATCTTGCGATGCAATGGGATATATATTACAAGTTTCAATATATTAGCGAAAATGAATCCGCCCAGCCGTTTCTCTATTCCATACTTAAGCCACTTTTTTCGATTGTGGCTTCCCGGATAAGTGGGCTCACGTTTGCACCTCCATTGTTTTGTGTCCTGCAAACATTACCTGGACTTCCACGATATACACATTTCCCTCTAGAATGTCCTATCATACCCTCTTCAGTGTTATGCGTATTTCACTCAAAAAGTTCTGAGACATACAATTTGACCCTCGAGCCCTCACCTCGAACAGTTGTACCTTGTAACCCTATTTTGAAGCCTGCCCGACCACTTTACATAATTAAACACTCCTTAACTTCTCTTTCTCGTCCCCACGACCTCCGTACTTCTTTCTTAATATGAAATTAGAAACCTTTCATGCTAACAGCTCATCGTGTAGGAACCATCAACATTGTCATTAATGAGCGAAATGCTCGAGGAGATCTCCCATTAATATGCATTAAACCAAGATCTGCGGAGAGTTATATTGTCCCTTCCGATTATTCATCTCAAACATGGGTCATCACATTGGCCCGTTCAAGAAATATACAATGCTTAATCTCTCATTGTCGTATTCGCCATGTTCGCACTTCTATGTGTGCAATTACTAGTCTTTAATGTTAACAACACATCATGCAACAATCGTCAAAATTGTCATTAGTGAGCGAAAGTCTCGAGGAGATTTCCCATTCACATGCATTGGACCAAGATTTGTGCAGCGTTATATTATCCCTTCCAACCTTTCATTTGAATCATCATCTGGAGCAAACAAACGTTTTTGTAAACTTATGGAAGTAAGTCGACAACAGTTTTTTGGATATACAGTAAATATCTTCAGACATCAGGACCATAACTTCCAATGGTCCATGGCATATTTTTACTATTCATCTTATTTCGCCCAGAACGAAGTGATTTGGATCTCTGGAATCGCTCGTGCAGGCTATGTCCCTGAGGTTTTTTGCTGTAAGGAGGTGGTATCTTGGTGCGCCGAAAAATATATTCCAAGCCAAAGAATTATTCCATTGTGCGACCATTCTCCTGTTTCTTTTTCACCTCAGGTTTTCCGCAAGATGTTAAAATTGTCGGAGCCAACATTGACCTTCAGAGGAAAAGACTGCAAGAAGTTCCTAGAAAAACATGATAACATGTTGGACATCTTAGCCGAGTTCCTCGAAGACACGACAACAGTTTCTAAAGATATCACAAAGTTGCAGGTAAGTTCCTTTAGAAATCCATTTCGAGAAATTGCTTGGTTGTTTACAAGAATAACGGGATAGGCATCCATGACAAGCATTTCCCATATAATTATTTATATTTTGTACTTCACAGTCAAGGAACAATTCATTTTCGATTGGGGGAAGCTAATTTCCATTGAAATTTGTTCCTAGTTGTAACGATTCAAAGAATCGAATAAATTTTATATGTCATCATACTTGATTTTCGAAATAGTGCATTGTTGTCCGTTTCCAAAACTGTCTCTTTCCAAGAAAATAAATTGTGGATTCGACCCAGTAACATTCTGGTACCAGACATTTGGAGGTACAAAGCCTCCCATTGTTTTTATGAAGTTTTTAATGACTTTTTCTCAGTTTTCAAATATTTATTGTTAGGGAAGGATTCTCCCCAGATGTCTGGTCAGGAAACCAAGTTTTTTAATAGGAAGGGCGCACTTGAACAAAAGGAAAATCGAAGTGTACTAATGGTCTTTGGCTCCAAGGAAAATCTTTCTTTCCTTCCATTCCACATCACAAACAAGATGTTTGTTGCAGAAATAGCAAGGCAATACAACCACTGGTTACATTTATTCCATGACAAGAAAAAAAAATAGTTCATTCCTCTTCCCTGGAAAGTCAGGGACTTCGTGTGCAGAAACGTCAACAAGATTGATGAATTTGCGGGCCATTTCAAGAACTTGAACCTAACATATGTTGAAAGGCTAAAAGGGTTTGACCCTAATGGGATTTTTCGAGAACATTTACTAGGAGTTGGCTTTAGAAGCTATTTTATCCATAGACACCTGACCAAATACAGGGATAGTGAGGACAACAATCTTGCTTCTGGCGATTGCGATGTAGAGACATTGCAAAGTGTGACTGAATTGTATAGAAAACAGGGAAAAGTATCTGGTAAGAAGAGTACCCAGTCCCCTACCAGCACTCCCAAGAGCATGACATCACAGAGAATCGCTTCAACGGCCTACCCCAGTAAGAAAGCAACCTAGAAATCTTCAAACGGAGGAGGAGATAAGAACCCTCCTCGCACAAAAATTGATAGTTCTCACAAAGTTCCAGTGACGAAAAAGAGAAAAAACATTGTAGGACAGGTGGACGAACCCGAAATTGAAAGTGAATAGATGAAACTTGAAATTGAAACTGAGCACATGCACAAAGTTGGTCCGTCCACAATGGAAATAGCTGAGGCCAAGATTTTTGATGAAGATGAATCCTTCGTATTCCAGAGCGCTATTTTTGACAGCCAATCTAAAAATATGGTCATTGAAAAGAGAGATGTAACAAATAGGAAAGGGAAATCTCGCACAGAGATTAACTTTAGAAAAGTGCGACCATCCCAAATCTCCCTATTTCACTGCATAATCGGTGATGATCTTGATGATTCCATTGGAGGAATTGAAGCAGAGAATGCCAGACTGAAAGACCACTTCAAGGAATTTGAGGAGGCTTTCATTGCTACCCGATATTTTTCCAATCCTTTAGCAAAAAACATGCCTTCTACCACTGCAGCCAAGATAAAATTATCCTCCACTCTCCTTGCATCATCTAGAGCCCTTATAGAGAATAACATCTAGAAAAGAATGCAACTAGTTACTGAAGTACGGGTAACATCACAAAATATAGCTTCCTTCCAAAATAGGGGAAATGATTTGCACAAACATTTGCAGGCGAATTTAAAAAATGATCAAAGTTTTTGTGAACAGGTGATGACCCCTTTTTCCAACCATGCCATCAACAACTCAGATCTGAAAAGAAGACAAGAGAATCTCCCCTCCCCAAAGAGGACCAAACAATTAAAAGCATGCTGGAAAAAAAAAGTTAAGAACTTGGAGCTCATTTTTGAATCATGTAAACAAGCCATATCAGAAAAGGAAGAATTATTCAGAAACCTGATCCAAATAGACTTAGCCGGAAGTACCAACGAGGTTCAAGACCCAAACTTAATTCTCAAATCCTGGTCAATGACCAAAGAAGCCTTCGATGAACAACTTGATATTTTAAAGGGGTTGTCTTTTGAAAAATTTTACGGCATCCTTGAATATCGTGTAGACGATCTCGAGAGCTGGGTACTGGACTATTCAACACACAATGAAGAAATTGAACAAAGTTTGCATAGTATTTCAATGGATCTAAGGAAATTAGAAAAAAACCTTTTTGACATAGAAATCCAGGATGAAATCAACGTGGCCCCCATGAGAAGCTACACTGAAGAATGGTTCCAATGGAGAAAGGACAACCTCATCGAGGAAGGGAAACAACTGGTTGACATGATTCCAGTGACTGTCGATGACAACAACAAAAACGCATCAACTTCATAGTAAGTCTATACTGATGCCATCTTGTTTTCTTTATCAATCTAGTTATTATAGCTCTTTAAATAGAAAACTCTAACCAAACACTCATAACTTCCAATTTCTTCTTTCCAGGTATTCCTCTCTACCGTCATGCACTTCTTCTTTATGCATTCTTAATTCTTGTACTTATTTCTTTTTATGGTCCGCAGGAGCCCCAATCCCAATATATATGAAAAAACATTTAAATTTCCAGAAATGTGGAACAAATTCCAGAAATATGTAAGAGACATTATTATTTTTTGATAAATTTCAAAGAAACTTAATTCGAGAATGCTAATTTTTTTGTGTCCTGGAACCTATGTTGCAAGACATTATTAATATTCTATTGTATTTGAATGTTTAATGTGTATGCTTTAGAAATATGGAACTTTGATAAATTTCAAGGAAAAAGGAACCTTTGTTGCAAGACATTATTAATATTCTATTGCATTTGAATGTTTGGAACAGAAACAAAAATATGGAACAGATTCCAAAAATATTTTTTTGATAAATTTCAAAGAAAACTAATTCGGGAATGCTAAATTTTTTGTGTCCAGGAAACTTTGTTGCAATACATTATTAATATTCTATTGTATTTGAATTTTTAATGTCTATGCTTCAGAAATATGGAACAGATTCCATATTTTTGATAGATTTCAAAGGAAACAGGAACCTTTGTTGCAACACATTATTAATATTCTATTGTGTTTGAATGTTTAGTGTGTATGCTTCAGAAATATGAAACAAATCAAACCATTGCTTAATATTCTATTATATTTGAATGTTTATTGTCTATGCTTCTTGGTCCTTTTTCCTTAGAACCTGTATTGCAAATAATTTAGACAAAAGTTTTCTAAGTACCACGTTTAAACTATATACACCCCAGGAAACACCCCAAGAAAAAACTTCCTCGTTCGCATATTAACATGAGGGGTCATCTACAAGCCAAATATCTTGTCACTGGTCAGTGGCACACTACCACAAAGTCATCCTCTACATGGATACCACATGTACTTCAACTTTCTTCCCATGTGTCTGTACTCAGTCCCGCCGTAACAGTTCATTTATTCCCATTCCAACCTGGCAGGGACTACGCTACCATGCAACCCTTGTCTATATATGGAGTGATATCCTTTATTACCTATATCAATAATGATGGTATGAGGACCACACCATTTTGGCATTGTTAGCTTCTAAAATTACATGTCACATTTTATGGTTTTTCATTTACCAATGTTAATGTTAGTAAAGATGTTTCTTGAACAGTATGTATGATGTATGAGATTCATAAGCCTCACTAAATAAATTTATTTCAATGTTACTATCTCTCTACCACATAATAAATCTTGTTGAACTCATGATTTTTCTCGAAGAATAATTATGGACTTTTGGGAAGTATCCCAATTCACTTTTAAGGAATCCCCATAAAATTCCTAGTGGCATCACATAAAACATCTCATGGCCTTTGGAGGCAAGAATATTGTGGTACTATCCCACTCCAATCCTACACATAAAACATCTCATGGCCTTTGGAGGCAAGAATATTGTGGTACTATCCCACTCCAATCCTAAGGGACTTCCATTAAAGTCTTGATGGAGCTACACTTTGGACATTAAGAACTAAGGGAATTCTACGACTGTCTTACTTCAATTTTGGGAACTTCAACCTAGTAGCACTATGAGGACCTTGTGGAGCTAAGAAATATCATGGATCACCACACTAAAGAATTGCAAAAAAATTAGAAGGTAACATCCGACAATGATGGGACCCACAATGCACACATAAACTTATGAACCTGACTTTGGACAATGGATTGATAATGGCAGAGTGACACATGGCCTTGGATGATGAATTTAAACATGGTCAAGGCATTGATGACCTAAGGATAATACGTGACATGCACGACGGAAGAGGAGCATGGAGACTCTATGTTATAATTCATATACAATGAAGAAGGACTTATAAATTAAGATAATTAATTTCACATCGTGCAAATGTTATGTATATCTAGCCCACAAATACGAGGGATAAAATGATTGTATAGTCATCTGAATATTATTGTAGCTTGAGATTTAAAGGGGCATAATTGTGACAACAAATGTCAATCTATGGCATGACCACCTTGAGATAGTTTTTTTTTTTGGGTTTGATCGATTGTCGTTTGATGTATTTTTTTTATAAAATAAATGAAATGAAAATGATCTAATATGAAGTTTGAGGAATGATTCTCAAGCTAACTAAAAAAACTAATGAGATAAACATAGCATCAAAAATCTCACTCCTTTTATTTTTTTCGTAAAAAGTTATTTAAGAAAATAAAAGTAATAATATAAATAACTAGTTATATTACAAAAAAGTTTGGTAATTATTAGTTCATTACATTATTATGTTTAAGTCTATACACAAGTGATTTGTGAGATAAATAAAATAAACAAGTTACTTATAAGTGAGAAAAAATTTCACTATAGAATAAAATTCTTACAACATTTCAATACTCAAAAACTCAATAGAATTTTTTTTACAAAGCACACATTTCAGAACATAAATATATTTCCAAAAATGTTGTCCAGTGGTGGCTTATGATTCATTAACATTTCATAGAAAAGTATATAAGTTGCACAAGAAAAAATCCATTTACAATTTGAATTCATCTTTTTTTATAGAAAAATGAAGGGGATGGGAAAATCAATCATTTTGATACATGTAGTTGATTGTTCATTTCCCCTTCTTATATGTTGGATTACTCCAATCAATTGCCACTTTATAACAATTGGGGAGTTAATTCACTTTGTCTAGTAGAATCGTCTTCTCTATAATATTTCCCCATGTGGCTTGAGGAAGCCTCACCCATTTCTCTTGTCCATTTCTTTATATGTCCAGTCCACGCCTCAAAAGTTCGAAAAATTATAACATAACCTCAATTGATTTTTTTTTTTGAAATATGAAATCTCTAATCATTGTTTCATCATTGTTATTGTTAATATTATTGGTTGACGCCAAGACAAACAATACTACTCTTAATATTTTATTTTCACGTGATAGGTTAAAAGGTCTTAAGAAACAACACTGGTTGAAGCTTCTTCATACCCCAAGTTAAAGTGTATTAAATTCACTTGTTAAATAACTTGCTATCCATAGTCTAGTTGTTCAATCTTGATTTAGTAAATCCACTTATTTACCTTTGTTGTGACTTCTTCCAGGTTATAGTTTTTCAAGCTGATAATGGGTTACCAACCCTTACCCAAGTATATAAATATAATATAATCTAAGAATGAAACCCTCTTGGTCACAAGGTTAATTATCATTATCCTTTCCAAGGTTATCAACCCTAGTTCACCCATGATTTATTTATAATCTCATTGGCATGATTTTAATATATAGATTTTTATTCCATTCCCTTTTGGAAAATAATACCAATGTTATATGACATATGCCAAACCAGGTTAACTTAGAGTATGGATCCTTGGTTGATTCATCCTTCATGGACATGACAATCCATTAAACACACTCGTACTTCACATGTCCTCTACTTAGCTACCATTGTTAGACTACAATTATTATGACGCTAAGGCCATGTGAACTTTGTTACTTCGGAGCACTTCACCAACCATAACCTCACCACTTGTCCAGTTCATAAGAGGTAAAAGAATAATAGGTGACTCTCTGTAGGTGACTCTCTGTAAGAGGTAAAAGAATAATCGTCTCCTATCACCTCTTCGTCTCGGTTGGTCAATCCTCTTGCATTAAACATTTTTTTTTTTTTTCATATAAACTATATGTCTGCCTTTTTTTTAAAGACGAAAGGTGCTTCACGATACCTAGGGAAAAACCTTTTGTTAAGCGGCGACACGGTTACCCACAATCTATTCAAACTTAGGGTTTCAAAATAGAACCAAAAGGTAATGAATGTATCGTTGTTGAATCAAGTAGGTTGGTTTATTCTTAGAATATTTACGGTTTCTTTGCTATGTTGTGACCACTAGTATGATTGAAGTGTTTTCGTTATAGTTTGTAAGGGATCTAAACCACACATGTCCTTATGCAATCTTACTTTGTAGCTGTCAAATTGACTTTCTAGGTTTAAGAGTCTACCGTGTTTATATAAGGGTTCTAAAGAAATCAATTTATTATTGTTATGTTACCTCTGTGGTAGTTTCACTTGTTTGTTGAATGGACAAGTTGATATAAACCGAGATCGATTTTGTAGCTACATAATGCTTTAATATATAAGTTTAATTCTTTTTTACTATATATAGGGATTACTCACTTATTTATATTTCTTGAAAGTAAATAAGAGAATTTAGTCTATGGCTACAATTTCCCTACATGTTGTTATTGTGTCTAAGCAACAAGAAATTTGATTTATTCTAAGATAAGTACTGAAATTATTCCCGTCAATAAGATTTTAATGAATATTTTGTTTACCGACATTTTGACTACAATCATAGATTACTCATATTACTCTATATTTTTGTTAAATGTAGATGAAAATATTGAGAGATAAAAACTTTAAACTTTCTGAAAATAATGATAAAGATAATATAGCTAAAGATTCTCTTATTATATGACACTCTACATTATTCTCTTGTATAATGGTTTTCTCTAGAAATATACTATTAAGAAACTATTATGTAACAAAAATATTAGCATCAAACTAGTGTGAAAATGATTTCACCAATCATCTAAACTGTATATATGAGAGCTAATAATTCTAAAGAAATTAATTGAAAATTTTGAATACAAATATCTGAACCACAAGGATTTACTGGGACAAACTGAGGTGACATTCCAACTCCTCCCAACCATATACTAGAGAAGATATAGTGTTCTAACTCTGGTCACCCTTGATCCAAATACTTTATTCCACAAGTAAAATGAGAATGTCAAGAACCTTCTCTAGGTAATTTCCAGAACTTGGCTCTTTCTTAGAACCACCAAGCTCTAATTCTACACAACTACTCAACAATGTCCTATTTACACCATACTTGTTTCTTCCCCCTTGTTTTACAAAGATGAGAATAATAGATTGCCTAGGTATTTTCTTTCTTTTTCCAGTTAGCCTTCTCCCTAACTCTTGGGATTCTTGTCCTAACTATTTGCTAGCTTGTTTCCTAACCTCCCACACTCTTGGGGGTAGGTTCACAGTTGTCCTCATGGACAAAAATCACATTTACCCTGGTGGTTTCTATCCTTTTTTCACTTTTCCCATGGAATAAAGTATTTCTCTTATCATAGTTTGGTTCTCTCATCAATTTATCTCAAGTATTTTTAAATAAAATTAAAATTAAAAATAAATAATATTTACATAAATATTTTTCACCAACAACTATTTATGGTGATAAAAAATGTTAATCAAAGTTTTTCACAATGCCATAATTCAATAATCACATCCACATAAATTTACACAAATATTTAATTTGGAGGGATGTTACATATTCCCCCCCTTGAGATGAACACCAATCTTGGTGTTCCCATCAAGTTCCCAACCTTGGAACATAAATGGATAGGCTTTCCTCATATCATATTCCATTTCACAAGTGGCCTTCTCAGGACTAAAGTGCCTCCACTGCACTTTAACCTGGATGATGGATCTATTCCGCAACACATTTTTTTTCCTATTGAGTATGCATAGTGGTTCCACCTGTAACTCGCCCTATGGTTCCACTTGGATCACATTCCAATTTACAACATGAGTTATATTAGGCACATATTTCTTTAATAATGAAACATGAAACACATTATGTATTTTCAGATGGGTTGGTAGTGCAAGCTGGTAGGCCACTAGTCCTACTCTGGATAACACTTCAAAAGGTCCCAATAACGTGGTGATAACTTAGAAATTTTTCCAAGTCTGAGTGAATTGTTTTTGGGTTTTATTTTTAGATAAACATGGTCTCCAATGTTAAACTCCTTGTGTGTTATTTTTGAATCTGCATAAGTTTTTTCCCTGTCTTGTGCACTTTTCAAATTTTGTTTCACTTTTTGCACCATTGTTTCCATTTATTTTAACGTGTCAGGCCCTATAATAATCTTGTCAACAGGATCATCCCAACTCACTGGTGTCCTACACCTCCGATGATACAATAATTCAAAAGGACTCATATTTAAAGATGATTGGTAGCCATTGTTGTATGCAAATTCAATCAGGTGAAGATAATCTTCCCATTTTGTTGGGCAATCCATAACGTACATTTGCAACATATCCTAAACAATACAATTAGCCCTTTCGGTTTGAACGTCAGTTTGAGGATGGTAAGAAGTGCTAGAATTCATTTGTGTATCCATTCCACTAAAAAAAGTCTTCCAAAAGTTGGAAGTGAATTTTGTGTCTCTATTTGAAATGATTGTTTTACGCAACCCATCCATCCTAAAAATTTCCTTCACAAAAATTTATGCAATATTAATAGCTTTATAAGTGGATTTTACTAGGATAAAATGTCTTTCTTTTGTAAGTTTATCAATCACAACCATAATTGAATCATTGTGCTTCTTTGTTATAGGTAAACCGGTGATGAAATCCATATTGATTACTTCCCATTTCCACTATGGAATAGGTATAGGTTGTAATAATCTAGCCGGGTGCTAGCGCTCTTCTTTAATCTGCTAGAATTCTAGATATCTAGCAATGTAATCTAGATATCTAGCAACGTAATCTAGATATCTAACAATGTATCGAAAGGCAATATTATTTTTTAACGTTGTTATTGTCTTTTGATACCCTGAATGGCCCAAATATGATTTCTTGTGAACCTCTGCTAAAATCAAGTTTTCCAGTTCTGCATTATTTGGCACAAAACATCTATTCTTATACAAAACTAAAACTTTTGGGATACAACTGAATTTTGATTCTTTGTTGTTTAGAGAATCAGTTTGACATGTTTCTTGAATTTATTTGTATTCCTCATCTTTTTCTACTGCCAATTCAATTTTATTTTTTAAATCAGATTGGATGTTTCTACTAGAAATCACATATATATTCCTACTAAGGTGATGCAGATTGATATCGGTGGCCACCCACCTATTCCAAATGGCTCATCTTGGCAACTTCTCAGTTTGGCAGTTTTTTCATAGTTTTCGGGTCCTAAACTTCGGAGGCCATTTTGAGGCCCTAAATAGCATTTTTAGGGTTTTCCATAGTCAAATTGTAGATGGACTCACAATTTGATGACATTATGTGTATTCCTCAGATAGACCTTTCCAAAGGGCTATCGTTCACCTAAAACAAAGATTGTATT
This sequence comes from Picea engelmannii, assembly GCA_009831015.1. NCBI lineage: Eukaryota > Viridiplantae > Streptophyta > Pinopsida > Pinales > Pinaceae > Picea > Picea engelmannii. The sequence continues at coordinate 491,072 of ML781044.1, read as the reverse complement.
CAAAAGTTACGACCCTGGGAAGTTGATGTACCAACTTACCCCAATGGATCCCACATGACTTTTGGCGGCTCATCTCCTAGGGTTAGGTTTTTGGATGTCTAGGGTTTTGGAATTCATGTTGATTGTAAAAAATGATTTCATAGCCTCATTGTACTCATCTTCTTGTGAATGAGCGTAGTTGTCACATTTCTTCTCAGAGATAAGCTACCACCATTCTAGCAAGCTTCTTTTCAGTCTGCATTTTACAGTTTCAACATATTTCATATTTAATAGAAATCAAGTTTTATTGTATCTTTGTTATTATTCACTCTGTCTTTGTGTTAATATTATAAATCTGTGTTTTCATTTTGTTTCTCTCATAAATTTGGATCATTGGTATCAGAGCAGTCTTCTCCTTGTCATTTTTTAGTGCATGTCCTTGACGTGGTCAGGGTATAGAGATTTGGGTCTCGAGCTTATTTATCTTAAGGAAAATTGCTCTCACACACCCAATAAACCATCTATAGATGGAGAAAATAAAGACGACGGGACAAGATATCCTTTCAAAATGTTGCTTGAGGAATCCCTCGAGCGATAGAGGAACGAGATGATGGATACCTTTGCACAAATTCTTCAATGACTACCGACAAGAGACACATCCAGCTCAAGCAGATGTGCCGCCCCCTTCAAGGTACATATCAATTTTGATATTCCTATATTTGAAGTTCAAATAGATGTGGATGTCGTAGATAAATGGTTAAACCTTCTAGAAGGTTATTTTTCTATCTACAACTTTTCCAATAGAGAAAATATTACATTTGCACTCCTCAAGGCCATCCCCCATGTCAAATATTGGTGGTAGACTTTCTGTGAGGAAAAGGAAATAAAGGAATCCACATTATTTGCAGTTGCACCCACTTGGGGTTCCTTCAAGGATGTTATTAAGGAGCAATAATACCCTGTTGGAAGTTATGACGACTTGTAAACAAGATGGAGCGTAGTGCGGCAGGAAAGAGACCAAACAGTGCCAGATTTCACCAATGTCTTCCATACCTTGTGCACCAAGATGGGTATCAAATATTATGAGAGACATATGGTTCTCAAGTACCATGATGGTCTTCATAGATACATATAGACATAAATGTATTTTTTGGACATCTCATCCTTGGGTGCGGCCTATCGATGTATTGTCAAAATCAAGCAGAATCTTAAAAAAATACATGGAAGTTTGGATCTAGGTGTTATCGGGCTAATTGTTAAGTGCGGACACAAATCAATCCCCCTAGCTTCACTACAAAACTAGAACAAAAAAAGACAGTACATTACTCTTTCCTTAGATTTCATTTATCAAATGAGAAATGGATCTAGAACATACCTTTTAAATATCGAAGATCTAACTTCATCAATGCAATCCAAGCTCCGTCACGAGGCTTATGGAGAAATATCTATAAAAGAACACAAGCCAATGAAGACAAGAATAACATAGCCTACTTGATATGAAACTATGTATGTGATCTTACAATATGGACAAATAAGATTCATATAGGAAAGAAAAGTGCATCTGTATTAAATAATAGAAAGAGAGATCACAACCAAATCCTTGATGTCATAAGGTCTCTTCCAACTATTCCTTGCTTCCCACACACTTCTAATCCACAGATTCTATGACTATAGAATTGAAAGTCACTCACAATCTATCTTGACAAAACAAATCTCAAAGCCACTCTAACCAAGCTAACAATCTCAAGCCAAATTTCCAATCTACAAGCTAACTTTCTCCATGAGAGCTCCTCTCCTTTTATAAGTTGAAGAGGATACGGTGAGGAGGTTAGGATGATCCCACTAAATCATAAAATTGAGTAAGATCCAAACCAATCGGAGGCCACCTCACCAGAGAAGATTCTCCTTCTAGAAGCATCGAGAAGATGCTCGTTTTTCCCACATACGAAAATTTTCATACCCCTAGAACAGAGCAAAGTGCGACGACGTCGCAGGCCAATTATAGTACAACATGCACCGATCTGGGATCATCGTACCCCTATAACTGGACATCATGTGACAATCCTCCTTACTAGGGTTTTTACAAAGGAAAATATGATTTCATCTCTCAGGAAAAGTTCTTCTCCCTTCTTTCTTCAGGAATTCAGGACATTGATCCCTCTAAAGACAATAGATAGGTTTACATCATTAATGGTCATAAGGGTGAAAAAAATAATGTGTAATAGAGAGCCCCCCAAAGTATGAAGTTAGAACAGAGTGATAGCTGAAATACTTTGTTGAGTGTGTGTAGGGAACAAGGAACATGCCGGTCGGAAACCTACCAACAAACAAGGAAATACAGTACAATAATATATCATCACTGAGGTAGGAATTCCCATATTCAGAATACAAATGAATCAAAGCATAAATGTCAACATGAAAAGATCCATGTCAAGTAGGACAGGTCATGGACACCAAACATACACTGTGGATCCATGCCATTATGACTCAAATCTGAACATAGCCACCAAAAATATAGTGTGGATCTATGTGTTAAAGACTCAAATTTGAACATAGCCACGAGACATACACAGTGGATCTATGCAATAGTACAATCTAATTATACTCCAACGCAACCTGAATCTGTCAAAAAATATCCACGGTCTTGATCTCCACCACTCTATAGTATGAATCTAACCATGTGAATACATGTGTTGAAGTCGAACATGGTAGAAACCACTTAATTGACTATCAATAGTGAATATTGTTAACAAGTGCGAGGGAAATCACCATTAATGTCAATGACTCCCAAGGTACTCTAGTAACATCCAACGAATGTGAATTAATGATCAGAAGTCAAACACTCAGTGGAATATCCCAATCAGGGGTCAATAATGAAAACCCACTGTTGAAAGCAAGGAAACCTGCCATTGAGGCATGAAATTTCCAAGGTACCATTTATTTTATAAGTATAATTCCTAGGTAACGAGTTGAAGTCGACAAGAAAAGACTCGTCACATGAGGGCCTGAATGTATCCCCCATCAATGACATGAAACGGGTAAAACGATTTGAGTTAGATCATAGTAACAAGTGATTCAGGAATGACTCAATGATGGCCAACGCAAAAGAAGGCATAAGGATTGCAAAAATGGATAACGTAATAGATGGCTTTATGGGTTGAACTTCTCTTTGAATATATTGACGACACAACAATTGTCTTGGAAACACTGTATCAACAACAAGGATCACATACCAATTTGTAATCTTATAAAGGAGTATGATCAAGAGACAAGTGGGTTTTCCAACCTAGACACAAAAAAAGTGAAAGGGTGTCATGTCCAAAAGCGAATCTTCCATAGAATACAGGTTTAGACACATTTCTTTCCAAATCCCCCCCCCACCATTTCTGGTGAGTACCTAATTATTTTTACACAAGTGTTGGCACAGGGGCAGACCTAAGGTTCACTCCAAGAGCGCACCAACAAGCCCTAGCTACTGGCCCTTTTAGCAACACCTGCAAAGCACATGCAGTCTCACCCGAAGCAGCAATGAGGGGGTTGCAGGACGAAGATGTATACAACCAGGGGAATATCAAGTGGATCTTGTATAAAAACAATCAAAGTATTCATATATCACTTATCAGAAAGATCTACTCTGCTAATCTATAGATCTTGACCTAACACAGTAATGAAAATAACAGTATAAAAATGACAGAGGTCAAAGCATTGATCACTCACAGAACACAAGATATACGTGGCTCAACCTCTCTCTAGGGCTATGTCCACAGAATTGTGCTTATGATATATTAAGATAAAGCTTACAGTTCTGATCTGTGCTTTTGGCCAACAAATTTTCTCTCTTCTTCTCTCTGTCTCTCACCTTCCTGTGCACCTAGCTGCAGGACTTGATCTTCGTACCTAGATGAAGATCTTACAATACCATAAGGCTCTCCTCTCAGCACTCCTCTCTCTCAAAGTACCATAATATCTCTACCAACAACAATCAATATCAATACCCAACACTAGTACCGATCCGACCTAGGTCCTCTCGACCTCTATTTATACATTATAGTCCCTCACTGACGGCTTTAGGTTGAAACCTAGGTGTCAAAACCCTAATTACCCAAAACCCTAGGTGTCTAAAACCCTAGGTCAACTTGATCCACTTTTTTCGGACTTCGCCAGCCTGTCTTTCCTTCCTTCTCATGCGATGCTCTAAAGCATCCAATGGTGGATTTTTCCACTTCATGAGTCATCCTTGGTCCATCTTCCTTGTTGATCTGTCATCCTCGATCTCCTCATCCAATGGCTTTCTTTTCCGCACTTCGCTCCATCTTTTCTACTCTTTTCCTCACTTTGACCCAGTAACAGTCACTGTGTCTCCTGCGAAGTTCGCTTTTTACCTTTTCTTCCATGTTCTCCATTTTCTTTCATAACCAAGGGCCAACAAGCCCCCAACACTCACCTGTGACCAGGGATGATTTTAAGGATGGAAATTTATTTTAAAATGTAGAAACCTTGGCGAATCTTACTAATCCTTTATATGCCAACTATAAATGTTTGGCGATATTTTTGTAAAAATATTCAAATTTATAAGGATTTTATATAGTTTTTATAA
>ML781044.1:460900-486446 GCA_009831015.1 Picea engelmannii | reverse complement strand
AATGTAGAAACCTTGGCGAATCTTACTAATCCTTTATATGCCAACTATAAATGTTTGGCGATATTTTTGTAAAAATATTCAAATTTATAAGGATTTTATATAGTTTTTATAAAATTTTGGCGATTTTTAAGGTAAAATAATTTGATCCTATAGAATTTGGGCGAATCATTTTTAAAATAGTGAATCTAGTTTTTGTAAAAACCATAGAAAATTAGCCCATGAGCGAAATTTAGCCCCTAAAATCATCTATGCCTGTGACTCATCCCGAGGCACTTCATATCTTCTCCTTTTTTTTTACTTTGACTTTGGAATGCGTAGTTTAGCCTTTTCTTTCTGCTTTATGCCTCTTTCTCGTCCTTGTGTAGACTGTCTTTTCTATGTTTGGTAGTCAGTTTCAACTGCACCTGGTACCTAAACCCTTTTCCTCATGCTCTTACTTGGAGATGTGAGGCAGTTGGTTGTCATAGTACAACTTCAACTAACTCCCATTCACCAATCCTGCTTTCCATTCTCCCTTCAATGTCTTCAATTTCACAGCTCCTCCTTCTATGACATAGGCGATCTCATATGGTCCAAGCCAATGTGTTCTGAACTTCCTAGGGTGTTTGATAAACTTACTGTCCTATACCAGTACTAAATCACCTTGCCTGAATATATTTTTCTTGATGTGACTGTCATGGTAGGCCTTTTATCATTCCTTCTGAACTTGTTGATGGAAACCTACAATGAAACTGTCTTCTTCTAGTTCGAATAACTGTGCTAGCCTCTCATGAACAACACCAGTATCATCCATGTCTATAAATGCAACAATTCACAAGCTCAGTACCAAGTACTCCATCGGGACAACAACTTCAAGACCATAAACCAACTTGAAAGGGGTCTACGTCGTTAATTTCTTGCAAGTGGTTCTATAAGACCAGAGTAATGCTGGTACTCTTAAATCCCAGTCATCCCTGTTCACACTGCAAATCTTTGTCAATGATGTCTCCAAGATATTGTTGAATGCTTCAACCGTTCCATTTTCTTGTGGATGGTAAGGTGTACTCTTATGATGGTGTACTGCAAATTCTTCAGTCAGGGATTCAACTGTCTTATTAATGAAGTGTGTACCTTGATCACTCATAAGGACCTTAGTACATCCAAACCTAGTTATTATTTCATCAAATATAAAACACGCAGTTGTAGTTGCACTACAGTCCTTGACTTCTCTTGCTTCGACCCATCTAGTCAGGTATTTTGTCGCAGTGACAATATACCTTGCTCCTGTGCGCTTTCTTGGTGGGTTTATAGGTCCCACGAAGTCAATGGCCCATTTTTCAAATGCCTGCAGGGTCATCTGCGGTGCTAATGGCATCTCATCTCTTTGGGATGGTTTTCCAACTCCCTGGCATACACTATATGCTCTGGTATATTCTTTATCATCTTCGTGTAACGTAGGCCACCAAAGGCCAGCTCGCAGAACCTTCTGCGTAGTTTCTTTCCCTGTGTAATGTCCTCCTGCGATGTTTTCATGAGCTTCTGCAAGGATCATCGAGTGCTCTATTTCCAGAACACATCTTCTTAGTATCTCATCAGATCCTATTTTATATAGCTAACCAGCTATCAGTGAAAAATCTACAGCGCGCACCACTAGTTGTTTTTTCTGGGAGATTGTATACTCGCTCGGAGCCATTCTTGTTGACAGGAACTGGACTATGTCTGCAAAGTGGTCATCAATATTTCTAATGGAAACCAGTTGTTGTGCATTTGGTAATGTATCCTCTAGACTGGTAGGTTCTTTGTCGTGTTCTAACCTCGACAGGTGGTCTGGGCCCTTGTTCATTTTTCATGGCTTAACTATGATCTCAAAATCATACTCTTGAAACAACAGAAGCCATCTACAGATTCACCCCCCCAACACTGGCTTGTTGACTAGTTACTTCAGTGCGGAGTGATCAGTAAACATTTTAAAGTGTCCTCCTAACAAGTAGTGGCATAATTTTGCAATGCATACACCATGGCTAGTCCCTCTCTCTCTATAGTGGTGTAATTAACTTCAGCTTTGGACAGCTTCCTACTGGAAAATGCTAATGGATGATCAATGTCCTCTTCTCCAGGTTGTTCCAGTACTACTCCTAATGAAATGGAAGAGGCATCAACATGCACATGAAATTCCTTGCTCCAATATGGAAAGACTAGAATAGGCACAGTTACCATCTTTTGTTTCAATGTGTCGAAGCTCTGCTGGCATTCTTCTGTCCAACCGAACTGACAGTCTTTCTTTAATAACTTCTCCATTGGCGCAGTAATATGAGAATATCCTTTGATAAATTTCCTATAATAGCCAGTATGTCCTAGCGCAATGCGCAATTGTTTGATTGAAGTAGGTGGTGGAAAATCAACTATAATTGCAATCTTGGATGAATCCACCAACAATCCTTGCTTGCATACAATATGACCTAATAATACTCCAAATGGTGAGAAGAAGATGCACTTATTCAAATTAAAATAAATTTGACACTGCCTGCATTTATCCAGCATTAGCCTTAGACATTCAATATGATTTTTCAACAAACTAAAAACAATACAGTCATCAAAGCATGCTTCTAAAAACTTATGCAAAAATTCTTTGAATGCTTCAATCACCACCCTGGAAAATATGGTTGGGGAATTCTTCAATCCAAATGGCATTACTATATATTGGTAGAATCCCCACTCTGTGGAGAACGTATTCTTATGACGGTCCTCCTTGGCGATGCGGATCTGATGGTATCCTGAAAACCCATCTGTAAAAGAATATACTTCTTCGCCTCCCACGTTATCCAACACTTCGTTTGTGAATGGTGTAGGGAAAGGATCATGTAGACAAGAATCATTCAGCTTCATGAGATCTACGCAAATCCTGATCTCACCTGTCTTCTTATCTTGCACTACCATGGGGATAATCTGCTCCAACTCCTCGATAGGTTCAATAATCCCTAATTCCAGCATTCTGTCGAGCTCAATCTTCACTTTTTCCTTATATTTTGGGTTCAATCTATAGGGTCTTTGCTTGACTGGCTTCGCATATGGTTTCAAAGGTATTATTATCTCTCCCATAGGTCCTTTGATACCCTTCATATCAGTGAACTTGGTCGGGAACAAGTCCTGATATTCGTGCAATAATTTTGTGATTTTGTCAATGGTAGCAGTGTCCCGGTAATCTCCGACATTGGCAAGATTTGGTGTCTCCTTTGTCCCAATATTGACTTTCTTTATATTTATTGGATTTCCAATGAATTGCAGTTCAACTCATGGTCTTTCCACATCTCTCTGGCCTTCTATTTTTGCGATATTCACCTTCCTTGGATCACCATCTTCATCGGCATTAATGTTGTAGCAGATCTACAGTTTCTGGAGGGGCGCAATCCATTCATCCTATTCTTTCTCCAGAGGGAGGCTAGATGACTCCTTAAATACTTTATGTCTCACCATCTGTAGTGCTTGATCTACTGAAGTAAATTCACTTTCAAACAAAAAGGTGGTTATAAAATTCTGGATCATACCTTCCCATTCTGAAGTGACGAGGCCCAGCTCTTCTTGAAGGTACTAGTTAATCGGGGTGGCATCCAGTGTATTGACGAATCTGTGTACCCATTGTTCTCTAGGAACGCCACTCCAGGCCTCTTCACAACTGTGTATGTGGTCCTTTGGGAAACTTCGACCTGTGTATCTTACTTCGCAGCTTCCCACTTGTGCTGAAAACCACGTTGTCATCAAAGTTCGACATTGTGTCCAATCTGTGATGTTTCTCTTGTGTGTTCCCCACTATCTTACTGGTGTGGATTTCATGGCCTCATCCATTGCCAACAACCTCTGTTGTGTTAGTACACTTGTCTCAAATTCTGATAGGAATTTCTCTAAAGGGTTCAACCCATCAAATGTGGGTATATTAGTCATTGTTGTGCCAATCCAGCGAACTTCTCTAGTTAACCTAGCATAGCTTCTTATAGATACTTCGTACATCTGGTTCTACTAGTTCTCCAGTGCCTCTTCTGAGTCGGATGAACATGTGTTGTCACTTCGCCAGATCAGATTCCCGTCAGCTGTAGGGTTGATATAATCATGTTGTCTGGTTGTTAATTTGTAGATGTTTTCCAGTTCAAATGTGTGGTCCTCTTCTCTGATAGGATCTGTATATCATGGACCCTCATCTGGATATAAAGGTGCAATGACCCTAAGGCTATATTTCTCAAATTTCATTCCTCTTTTCTTTAGATCAACAAGAATAGAATTGTCGAAGGCCCAATAAATTCCTAACAATGCAGGGTAAGGGAAGCTATCATCAACAATTTCAATTACCTCAAAATCTGCAAAGGTTCTTACTCCATCGATGTCCACTGGGACATGCTCTAATCGTCCAAATGGGTTGACAGCTTGCTAATTAGCCATGTGAAGCCTGATAGGGGAATATATTAGCTTGGGTTTTCCCATCAGTGCCCAAGTCTTCTTCGTCATGACATTGACCTTCGACCCTAAGTCGAGGACCACATAGTCTATCTCATACTCTCCTATCTGAGCATTCAAGTGTAATTCTCTATTTGTCTTTCTCCTTTTTCCAATTCGGTGCACTTCCCCATTCAGTAAGGGTCTATATTTCCTAGCTCATACTTCTTGATTAAATCTTGTAATTCTTGTACAACGCCTTTATCTTGGATCAACTTAACACAAGTGCACAAAAATTCCATGAGTTGGCTTACCTCTTTCCCTTATGTTGGCGATGCAGACAGATCAAACGCCTGAGGCATGCCATATTCTTTGATTTCTGGTTTTTTCTTTGATGAATATCCTTGACCTCTTTTGAACTCTTTTCTTGCCTCCTGAAATATCTTTCTTTCTCTCTTAGCATCGAACATTGGGGTCTTTTTTGTAGCTTTCCTGACTCTGTGGTCATTTTCAGTATTTCCTCGGGCTGCTCTATCTTCTCCTGTATCAAAGCCTCCCCGAGTGATTTCAATGACTCTAGGGTCTGCTCCATGAGGTTCAACATATATCAGTTGTACTTGTGGGTTCTGCTGAGGTCCTCTTCTTTCCTAAAGTTTAGCCAGGAGCACAGGGCATTCTTCTATGACATGCTCGAAGAAGTTACAGTAACTATAGGTTGCGCAAGGATTATGACAATCCCTTTCTAAATGTTCTGGCTGCACGCAGTTGTAACAGATTATTTGTCCTCGTCCTTGTCCTCTGTATCCATCATGAGAATTGAATTTTCCTCTCTCCAGAGGGTTGTATTGTGAAGTGCTTCCTTCTTGTTGTACTTCGCCTTGAATCTTGCATATGTCTCTTGACCTTTCATGCATGGGATCATAATCTCTACAATCTCGATCATCGTGCCCCACTGATTTATAGAATGCACAATACAAGTTTGTGGGTGTATGAACATAATTTTGCATGTAGTAGCACTCACCTGGGCGATGCCTATTTCTTCATACATCACACCAGGATAGGTTAACTTGCTTCAAGGGGCTTGGTGCCCCTGAGGACAAGTACTCATGAAATAAGGGATAGTGTTCCTTATCATGGCCTTCAGATATGCATCTTACACACCAGATATCTTCCCTTTTCTATTTTCCCTTATCTTTCTTCATATCCTCGACCTGTAAAGACAAACTAGTTAGTTGGCTCATGATCTGGCTAATGCCTGAGCTAGATTCTCCCATTGGTGTTGATTCAAGCTTCATGGCGATATCCAAATATTTTTCCAGTGATGCAATCTTTTGCAGCATCAGAGGGACTCTTATGTGTGGTAACAACACAACGATGAACCATTCTTTGTTATGTTCATCGAGGATCTGAAAATTTAATCGGCCTGTCAGGGTCTTGAATCTCTGGTCGAACTCCCAAACAGGTTCTACTACCCTTTGTTTAATCTCTTTTAGTTTTGTAATACATTGTGACTCTAACTTAGGTTTCTCAAACTCTTCAATCAATGCATTCTTGATCTCATTCAGGGGCTTAGGTTGTGCTAGTCCTTGGACAAGTTTCATGTACCAACTCAGTGCGCGATCCCTTAGTGTAGTGTTGAACTAGGTTCTCTTGATGACTTCATCGGTGATACTTTTAATGTTCCATATGGCTTCACAAAGAAATCAATGTTGATCTGGATCTTCAGATCGATCTCCTCTAAAGATAGGGAGTCTCATTTCATCAGCCATAGATCTGACTAGGCTTCTTATCTGAGTAGATGATGAGCTACTAGTTACAGTACTCTGAATATTCTGGTGGTTCTGACTATTCTGACTGCTAAGTACTGTTGGGACAACAGGAGGATTAATGTTACTTACTTCAGTAGTCCGCACAGTTCCTGAGTTTTCTGGGTCGCTTTGGTGCAGTTCTTCAGCTTCCCCTCCTTCTGTTCTGGTGGTCTCTGGATGCTCTTCGTCGATTAGATCTACCTCTTCTCCACTGTAGAAACCCTCTTTTCCGTATTTTTTCTTAAACAAGTTCTCAAGGTGAACCCCTCGAGATACTTTTCCACTACGTGTATGTCCTACTTCTATGTCATTGTTGCTATTCGAGATCTTGAACATTAGAATTTTATGGTTTGACCAATATACAGTATCTTCAAGATGTGGTTTTCATGCAAGAGCATCTTGATTCTTAGCTTCAAAAAGTGCAAAATTTTTCCTCTGGGTCCTTTGAAAAATTATCTCTCAGCTTGGCTATACGATTTTGTTTTGTCAACAACAAACTCAATTATATACCCTCCAATGGTACTATCAAACCAATGATCTACTGCTCTGGATACAACGTTGTCAATTCTCTTGACCTTCTAGATTAGCGTCGGTGTCCAAACCACAGAAGGTCTAGATCTGATATCAAAATATGTGTCAGCTAACCTAGCCAACCACTCATGTAGCTCCTGATGGATTCCTCCAAAGAAGATCTCGTGAATGTTGATGAAGATGTATCTTTGTAGCCAATCCTCAGTACTCAGTTTAGGGTTCTTGTTCTAGGCTTCAGCGAAGTCCTTCTCTTGATCCTCTATCCACTTCTGAATATCTATATTCGATGGGAACCACCTTGACATTCCCTTAAAAAGATTCAATACCCCCCAACAAAACCATTTGTTGGCACAGGGGAAGACCCAGGGTTCACTCCAAGAGCGCACCAACAAGCCCTAGCTACTACCCCTTTCGGCAACACCTACAAAGTAGATTCAGTCTCACCTGAAGAAACGATGAGGGGGTTGCATGACAGATATGTCTACAACCAGGGGAATATCAAGTGGATCTTGTATAACAACAATCACAGTATTCATATATCACTTATCAGGAAGATCTACTTTGCACATCTATAGATCTTGATCTAACAGAGTAATGCAAATAATAGTATAAAAATGACAGAGGTCAAATCATTAATCATTCACACAACACAAGATATATGTGGTTCACCCTCTCTCTAGGGCTATGTCCACAGAACTGAGCTTATGATATATTAAGATAAAGCTTACAGTTTCAATCTGCGCTTTTGGCCAGCAGATCTTCTCTCTTCTTCTCTCTGTCTCTCACCTTCCTGCGCACCCAACTGTAGGACTTGATCTTCGCACCCAGCTAAAGATCTTACAATACCAGAAGGATCTCCTCTTAGCACTCCTCTCTCTCACAGTACCATAATATCTCAACCAACAACAATCAATATCAATACCCAACAATAGCACCGACCCGACCTAGGTCCTCTCGACCTCTATTTATACATTATAGTCCCTCTCAAAAGGCTTTAGGTCAAAACCCAGGTGTCAAAACCCTAATTACCCAAAACCCTAGGTCAACTTGATCCACTTTTTCTGAACTTCGCCAACCTGTCTTTCCTTCCTTCTCATGCGGTTCTCTAAATCATCCAATGGTGGATTTTTCCACTTCTTGAGTCGTCCTTGGTCCATCTTCCTTGCTGATATATCATCCTTGATCTCCTCATCCAACAACTTGCTTTTCTGCACTTCACTCCATCTTTTCTACTCTTTTTCTCACTTAGACCCAGTGACAGTCACTGTGTCTCCCATGAAGTTCTCTTTTTACCTTTTCTTCCTTGTTCTCTGTTTTCTTTCATAACCAAGGGACAACAACAAGCTTGAGGAGGATAAAATATGCTTGAGTTGTAAGCTCATCCTTCGAATGAGTCCCTCGGTGTATGTTTAACGAACCCTAGGAAGGAGTGGTTTGGTCCCATATGGGCCTTTCAATGCTTGTTTTACGAGTCCAAAGAAAGAAAACTTTGGGGTTTTTCATGTTTAGAGAGTTTGAAAACCACTTAAATAAAACCCCAAAATGTCCTTTTTCGTAATTTAGTCTGAAGAGACCAAAAAAGAGATAAACTACCGCTCAATAGATGTTTTCTTCAAATACTTTAACGAGCGTGAAAAGAACAAGATCCCTCGACAATCTTTTCATGTTTAGAGAGTCTAAAAAAGAGCTCAAAGGGAACTCCAATGGGTTCCTTTTTCATATAACCTTTACGAGTTTGAAAAAGTGATAAAAGTATACTCGGTTACATTCTCATTGATTTACAAGTGCGAGAAAGAACAAAGACTAAGCTCAGGATTGTTTTCATTTTTACGCAAGATTAAAACAAAACAAAACTATGCTTGGGATAGATTTTATTTTTTTGCAAGCTTAAAACTAAACAAAACTATGCTTGGACCTGGCTTCATTTTTACACAAGATTGAATCAATGGAAACTATGCTTGATGTAGGTGGTTTTATTTTTACTCAAGATTGAACCATAGAAAATTATTCTTAGGCTTCCCAATGCATAACATAGGGATGGTTGGTACTTAGCCCCTAGATTAAGGAACTGGCAGATTTAACTTCAACATGAAGTCCAGAGGCTGAAAGAAAATGCCCCCCAAGATTCGTTTCATCCAACTGCAAAGGTGAATGAAATGAAGCTTCAAATACTAGATGAAGGACTTGACTCAAATAGAGAGGGGGAAAACTATTTCATTTTTTAACGAGCCTGACAAAGGAGAAGAAATATGCTTGAGAATCCAGGTTCAGTCCCCGGACCTCTATTTCATTTTTTAACGAGATTGACATACTAACTATGCTCATGACCTTTGTTTAATTTTTTAATGAGGTTTTCACAGAGACACAAAACTATCCTCACAGTTGGTTTCATTTTTTAATGAGATTGAAATCAGAAAACCATGCTCAAAGATGGTTTCAGTTTTTAATGAGCTTGAAATCAGAAAACCATGCTCAAGTCTAGTTTCATTTTTTCAATGAGCTTGAAATCGGAAAACCATGCTCAAATCTGGTTTCATTTTTTAATGAGATTAAAATCATAAAACCATGCTCAAAGCTTCTTCTTGATCATGACTTCCAAGAGGGAAGTGCTCTAGAAGGACACCATGTCAAGGGAAAAAACTTAGTCATGGCCTCCAAGAGATATTCACTTGATGGAAGAAACAAACTCTAGAAGCAACACATGTCGAGGGTCGTGATAGGGTTAAGGAGATCATGCTCTAAAATACCTACCGAAGAGATGACCATGTCAACTACTAGATCCAAGTCATAATAGATTGAACTTACAGTGAGAGGCTCATTTTTATCGGCAGTTGAAGGCATGGGATACAATGCCACATAATTGACCTGTGGCAGGGGCGATACCATCTGCATATACGGACCATTTAGGGAGTTCATTGAGTGGATGGTCAAGTTAGGGCCAACAAATGAAAGTTGATCAATAGCCACAACTCTTCCATCGTGAGGGAAAGATATTGCACGAAAAAGAGTAGACACTATAGATTTCATGGAATAGACATAATCTCGCCCAAGGAGAAAATCAAAATCCAAGGGGTCTTGGATGACCATGACATCAATGAAGACAGTTTTCCCTCCCAAATTTATAGGAAACTGAGGAAGGATTCCTAAAGGGTAATTGGTTCTTCTGTTAAAATATAACAGATTATGTGTAACCGTCACAAGCTGAGGATAACCCAAAGCTTTCCAAGAAATAGAGGACAAAATACTAATGAACGAACCTTCATCTATCAACATTTGAGGAACATCCTGACAACAAACCTGTACTGTAATCTTGAAAGTAATGTGAGAGGGAAGACGATGTCCAGTTAGCACACCCCAATAAAAAAGGATGGCCTCATTACTTGGAGGGGGTTCCACGGGAGAAGGAGGAATGCCCCCTAGTAGGGTAGATTCTGTATCAAAGAGAAAAACGTGACCAACATCAGGTTTTCTCTCTAGCAAGAGAGTAGGATCAACTGATATTGACATCAAATCGACCACTTGGGTTTCATTCTCCAAGGGGAGAATGGGGTCGATGGGTGGAAACGGATTGACCACTTGGGTTTCACTCTCTATCGAGAGAGTGGGATTGACCGAGGATAGAATTGGATCAATCACTTTGTCAATTGGTTCAACTAAGGATGTGACCAAATTGTCTGCATGATCAACTGGACTAGTTGACGAAGGGACCAGATTGATCATTCCATCAACTACAAGTGGGTTGAGAGTAAGCTTGCGATAAGAATTTGGAAGTTGAGGCTGGGAACCAGTCATGTCTTCCGGTAATTTTGAGGCTTCGTCGATATGAGGGAAAAGGTGAGTTTGATGACTCCTTCCGCATAACATACACGGGAACTTGACTCTACTTTTCTTCTTCCTAATGGTATATTGACTAGTTGATGGGAGGTCATCAACATGTTGTTCATAGGTTGACGACATTGGTTGGCGACGGTGTGTAAAACATTCTTCTATAACCTTGAATAGACCATAGAAATCCTTAAGAAGATGGCTACCCTTACAAATCTTGCAAGGGTACTTGGGATTACGGGTTGTTTGGGTGATCTTGGAATCATCAACACTCCCAGAACGATTATCAGTAATTGGTGGTTTTCCAACATGTCCAACAATGGTTGGAAGTTTAGACCCTTGTTTATTTTTCTTCTTCTTATTCTTCCTTTTTTTCTTCTTATTATCCACCGGGTTACTAGCTTTAGAGATTTCACTCGATGAAGAAGATAAAATGGAAGAAGACCTTGCAAGTGGAGAAGAAGGTGAAGGATCAACATGAGGTTGATGTTCTTGGGGGGAAGTGATTACAACTGAATAACTAACTACATTCGGGATTACCTGAGTGGAAAACAACCATACCGATAATCCAATTGTGAGACCTGGAAGGCTCAAAGTAGCGATGTGAGGAGGACCAACATTTCATGTGAGAAGGAAAAACAAAATTTTCCCCTGGAAAAGGGGTTCCTTCATTGGTCATTCTGGGAACTGACGCCATTAAATAAATATCCAACCTAGAGTCTTCTAGGGAAAACAAACATCACATGCTAAAAATCTAGGAAGCAAACAAGAAAACAAAACCTTCTCACAATGAGCACACTAGTTGGTGAAGAAATCCAATGTCGCAGGAAAAATTCAAGAAAGGGATGAGATAGAGTGGGTGGAAAAGTTATGTTGATGACCTTCTTAGCGAACTTACACCCTAGTGCAAGCTCCCACACATAATTGTGGGTATACCCTCCAAGGAGCCTGAGTGAGTTTGGCCAACGTCGATACCAGGTATCGTGAAGACTTGCCCCTCCAAAATCACCTCTTGTAAATACCCTAAAGATATAGGCCACTAAGGTTACCAATTATGACAATGATGCCTGGGGAAACATTCGACAGTCTGATCCATGCGCAAAGGCACAGTATCTAGCCCAAAATCAACTCGAGAAGCTCCCACACATAATTGTGGGTATACCTTCAAGTGACCCCCAATAATACACACAATATCTACACTAAGACCAACAAAGAAGGGTGAGTAACTCTGTCAGTCCTAATGTGACCTCATGATTGACCCTTGTGTTAGAAGGGATTCCCAGGACAAAATGTAGCTAGTGGATTTAACTCTCCCTATCATAAGATACTATGTTTGTTTGCATCTTTGGAAAGTTATCTTTCACACCTATTCAAAATCCCTACAACTAATCTAATGTAGGTTTGTTACCAGAAAATATAAAAATGTCTAATCAATTTTTATAAGTTCTTTATTTTAAGGCTATTCTTACTCAAGAGGAAAATGGTGTGGACTAAATGAAGTTTTTACCGACTCTAAACAATGCAAAGAAATGAGAATGAAAATTTTTCACTTTGATGAAAGATATATTACGAGAAGGAGAAAATGTTTTTCATTCCGAGATGCACAATGTCCCAAAATTTTATTAAACTCATCAATATCAAAAAATTTTAAGAAACGAGCCAAAGATACTGTACACCAATACACAATTCAAGACCAAAAACGCCAAAAATCATGCAATTTCGTTGCTTCAAGTGAAAATATGCCCCCAATACGATGCAAAGAAAGAAATTACAATTTTTTGTTTTCAAGGATAGCTAAAAAAAATAGCAAATCACTTCAAAACAAAAACAACCCAAACTAAGTTTCTCTTTTAACATGAATTATTCAGAAAAATAAGTTATTTTTCACTAAACAATTCTAAAGAAAAACAATGCGTTGTAACTGAAAGACACTCAAAGAAATAGACCAAATATTTCAAAAGAAAACAAATCAAAAGCTAAGAAAATAATGGCTAAAATCATATTCAAAGCTCTAAAGCAGACTATAATTAGACCCAACAAATCACCCCAAAACCATATCTAAGATTTGGGCAAGAAAAACCATCAAAAATCATTTTTTTTCACAATCGTCGTAGGCTATAGACTAACACAGAGCGACGATCTTTGATCATCACAATATAGAGAACGAATACAGTGTGACGAAATCACACTGTGTCAAACGGGTAGGGTGCGTCGATCCTAGATCGTGCACTGTCCTTCAAAGAAGGGTGCGATGATCAAAGTAAAAATGGAAAAAATAAAAAACAAGAAGGTTTTCCAATGAATTTAAATAGTCAAAGAGTTCATATGGATCTCCTAGTGACTCAAAAAATAGAACCCAAGCAATCAAAGAAAGAAATCAAGACAAACTAGGAAAGCAATTTTTTCCCCAGTATGGTCACCAATTTTCTTATCGGGATAATTGTTAAGTGTGGACACAAATCATTCCCCCTAGATTCACTACGAAACTAGAACAAAACAAGACAATACACTACTCTTTCCTTACATTTCAACCATCAAATGAGAAATGGATCTAGAACATACCTTTTAAATATCAAAGATCTGACTTCTCCAATGCAATCCAAGCTCCGTCACGAGGGTTATGGATAAATATCTATAAAAGAACACAAGCCAATGAAGACAAGAATAACAGAGCCTACTTGATACGAAACTATGTATGTTATCAAGGAATCATACAATATGGACAAATAAGATTCATATAGGAAATAAAAGTGCATTTGTATTAAATAATAGAAAGAGAGATTACAACCAAAGCCTTGATGTCGTAAGGTCCCTTCCAACTCTTCCTTTCTTCCCACACACTTCTGATCCACAGATTCTGTGACTATAGATATGAAAGTCACTCACAATCTATCTTGACAAAATAAATCTCAAAGCCACTCTAACCAAGCTAACAATCTCAAGCCAAATTTCCAATCTACAAGCTAACTTTCTCCATGAGATCTCTTCTCCTTTTATAAGATGAAGAGGATAAGGTGAGGAGGTTAGGATGATCCCACTAAATCAGAAAAGTGAGTAAGATCCAAACCAATCAGAGGCCACCTCACCAAAGAAGCTTCTCCTTATATAAGCATCAAGAAAATTCTCCATTTTCCCATGTACGAAAATCGTCGCACCCCTAGAACTGAGCAGAGTGTGATGACGTTGCAGGCCAAGTATAGTATAGCATACATTGACCTAGGATCGTCGCACCCCTATAACTAGACAGGGTGTGACGATCCTCCTTACTAGGGTTTTTACAAAGGAAACTATTATTTCATCTCTCAGGCAAAGTTCTTCTCCCTTCTTTCTTCAGGAATTGAGGCCATTGATCCCTCTAAAGACAAAATATAGGTTTACATCATTAATGGTCATAAGGGTGACAAAAATAATGTGTAAAACTAGGAAACCCTCATAGTATAAGCAAGGTAAGGGAATCCCCAACTCACAAAACAAAGGATAGAGAAAATATGGGAAGCCTCGGGACAACTTGTCCAAGTCGCCAACAAAGAAGGACAATGGAAAGATGAATAAAGATATCGGTAAGTGGTGTGACATCCATAAGACCCGCTAGCATAAAACTATTGATTGTCGTTCAAAGAACTCATTGGTGGCTGAGGTGAAAATATCTGAATCAAATGCAGATTCCGACTCTAAGTCAAAACAAGAAAATTGTATATGGATCATTGACGTGGAATCTAGTGCTATCGTTGCTACCACCAAGATGCATCCCGGGGAACCTGATGAGCCAGAGGAAGGAAAGTGCCTCTTTCATTCACATATGTGGGTGAAAGGAACTCTGTTGCACTTCATCATTGATAGCGGTAGCTAAAAGAACCTCATCTCAGCAGATGTCGTCAAGTGGATATCCCTGTTGAAGACACCACACCCTTATCCCTACACCATTGGATGGCTCTATCATGGAAGTGATATTCACGCCAGCCAACAATGTCGTCGATCATACGCAATCAATCCATTCAAAGATGAGGTATTGTGTGATGTTTCTCCCCTTTAATTTTTTGATGTTATGTTAGGCCAACCTTATTTGTGGAAACTTCATATTGTATATGATTCTAGGCTTCGCAGTGTTATTAGTACTTTGAACAAGAAATTGTATAGGATACTTGAGGTAGTACCACCTAGTGATATTTCCTTAATCGCAGACAAGCAATGGAGGAAGGTCATCTATCAGACCGGAAATATTGTCTTCTTTGTGATTTGCTCTCAGAGTGAGTGAAAGGTTGTAGCCACATCCATGGCCTATGTGGTCAACCTCTGCACGTAGTAGAATCAAATGGATAAGGTCATAGAATAATACAAATACATCTTCTCATCACCTACTGAGGTACCTATGCATTTTCAGGTCAAGTATTCCAAAAGTATGACCCCCGATGCATCGCTACCCAATGGGTCAATATCTCACTACTCTTTGTTAGAAAAATAGAAGATCAAGTGTCAGATCCAAGAAATTCTCCATAAGGGGCACATCCAACCTAAATCGTCATCTTGTGGAAGCCCATTCATGTTGGTGCATAAGAAATATGGGACCTAGCGACTCTGCATTGATTACCGGTCCTAAATAAAATCACATTTAGGAACTGGTACCCTATTCCCCGAATAGACGATCTCCTTGATCAACTCAAGAGGTCCAAATAATTCATTAAGGTTGATTTGAAGTATGGCTACCATCAGGTCCCAATAGAGTAGACAGATGTATGGAAGACTTCCTTCAAGTCAAAATAAGGTCTTTTTGAATGACTGGTTATGCCCTTTGGTTTGACAAATGCCCCAACAATTTTCATGAGAATGATGGACGATATCTTGCATCCTTTCACCAATTATTTTGTAGTGGTGTAAATGAATGACATCCTCATCTACAACAAGACTTGGGAGGAACAATTTCATCATATTCAACAGGTTCTACACACTCTACGACAGAAAAATCTATATGCCAACTTGGAAAAAATTTCCTTCGGCATGGACAAGGTCCAACACCTAGGCTACATTATTGATGAGCATGGTGTGCATGTGGATCTAGCCAAGATCCAGGCCATCCGTAACTGGCCAGACCCAACCAAACTCATTGAGCTTTGAAGCTTCTTAGGCCTTGCCAATATCTATTGCAGGTTCGTGTTGGGATTCTACCATATTGCATGGGCCCTCAACCAACTAACCAGGGGTGATAGTAAGGAAACTTTTGTGTGGAGCCTGTCCCAAAAAAAATCATTTGATGATATAAAGAAACTCTTTTTCTCAAATCCAGTGCTTCCATTACCTGACTTGCAACATCCCTTTAAGATCGAGACATATGATTTAGAATATGTTGTGGGCGTATTTCTCACTCAACATGACCACCTTGTGGCTTATCAAAGTGAGACACTATCATATGATTTTCGTAACTACCCTACTTACAAAAAAGAAATTTATACCATTTTGCAAGCCTATCGCCAATGGAGGCATTGCATTCTCAGGAAGGAGACATTCATCCACATTGATCATAAGTCATTGCAGTTCATGCAAAAACAAGGAAAATTACAGAATGACCGCCATTAGAAGTGGTCCACATACTTGTAGCAGTTCCAACTCAAAATCAAGTATAATATAGGAAGTACCAACTAGGATGTTGATTTCCTCAGCTAACCTCCATTCGTGGCACTCACCACAGTGCTAGACTCTTGTGGCCATGAGACCTCTGAATGGTCCCAACTCTATGAGAAAGATCATGACTTCTCCAACACCTACCAGATGTTTGGCACAAACAAAGTTGTCACTAATTTCCATCTTCAGGACGGGTTGTTGTGCCATCTGGGCCATTTTTTTCTTCCATTGAGAGAACAAGCGAAGATGATTTTGGAGGCCCACTATAGTCACGTGAAAGGAAACTTGGACGTAGAAAATACAGTGACAATGCTGCAATGAAATTTCTATTGGATGAAACTTCGACAGGATGTTAACAAGTATATCAGGTCTTGCACTGCCTACGCTATTTCAAAACTAGCCACTAAGAAACGAGGCCTGTACACTCCTTTGCCTACACCTGACAAGCCCTGGGAATCCATATCAATGGACTACATGTCAGACCTTCCATCCACCAAGAAGGGAAACTACTTTGTTTTTGTGGTTGTTGATCGCTTTTCCAAGATGGTGATTTTGGCCTCCTGCAAGAATAACATCACAGTGGAGGCCACTGCCAAGCTATTCTTTGGAGTGTGGGTACATTTTTGGATCCCAGAAATGATTATCTCAAATTCGTACAGTTGATTATTCATCACATTCTGGTCGAGCTTCTAGTTGTTGTTGGACATCAAGATCACCAAATCTATTTCCTTCCACCCCTAGATGGACGGAAAAACTGAGGTCGTCAACCAGATGATCATGCATATCTTGTGCATGTACAATTCCAAGAACCCTTGCACATGGGATGATATTCTTCCATATGTTCAACACATCTACAATAGATCCCTACATATCTCAATAAGCCACATCCCCTTCAGGTGGGGTTGGGATTTCAACCATTGGATCCCATGGATGTTTCACTACCCCGCACGACCACCAAGGCAAACTCATCCTATGCTCTAACTGAAGCTGAAAAATCCACCTGGTTGATTCAACGGATTGAGCACATCCACCAATAGGTTTAGGATATTTTACATAAGTCCAATGAAAAGTACAAGTAGCGCCATGATCAACACTCAGTGCCACACAAGTTTCAGGTGGGAGATAAAGTTTGGTTGCACTTGCAAAAGGAAGGCCTTACAAAGAACCATTGGAGGATTTGTCCACTCTTATATGGACCTTATACCATCACCAAGGTTGTGGGTGATAATTCTTTTGAGATCAGCATTCCCCCCTTCCTTGGCTTTCATCCATTATTTAATGTGGACCTCCTTCGACCATATTTTCCACCATTTTTAGACACCTCAGAGATAGAAGAATAGTTGACAGCAACATAGATCAACCATGACTATATGGAATAGACATCCACTGATAATATCATGGACACACATATCAAGCATACTTGACAACATCGGATTCAACTTTATCGGGTTTTCAAAGAACGACAGCTCCTGCACCAAGGCAAGTGGCTCACCCCAGGCCAAATTCAGCAGAAATTTCCTCATTTGATGGGGGTACTCAACACAATGGAGGACATTGATTCCTAAGAAGGGATGATTTATCCATATGGATATCGGTGGCCACCTATTCCAAATGTTTCATCTTGGCATTTTTTCCTAGTTTTCGGGTCTTGAGCTTCCGGGTCCGTTTTGAGGCCCTAAACATCGTTTTTAGGGCTTTCCATAGTCAAACTATAGCTAGAGTCATATTTTGATGACATGATGTGTATTCCTCATATAGACATTTCCAATGAGCTATAGTGTGCCTAAAATAGACACCGTATGCAAACGTTACGACCCCAATAAGTTGATGTACCAACTTACCAAAATGGGGCCCATATGAATTTTGGTGCTTCATCTCCTAGGGTTAGCTTTTTGGATGTCTAGGGTTTTGAAATTCATGTTGATTGTAAATATGGATTTCAAAGCCTCATTTTACTCATGTTCTTTCGAATGAGCATAAACATCACATCTCTTCTCAAAGATAAGTTTCCACCATTCTAGCAATCTTGTTTTCAAACTGCATTTTAAAGTTCAAGCATATTTATTATTTAATACAAGTAAAGTTTTACTATATCTTTGTTATTATTCACTGTGTCTCTATGTTAATATTATAAATCTATGTTTTCATTTCATTCCTCTCATAAATTTGGATCAGTGGTATCAAAATGATCTGCTCCTTGTCATTTTTATTGCATGTCCTCGATGCGGTTAGGGTATAGATACTTGGGTCTCGAGCTTGTTTCTCTTGAGGAAAAATTCTCTCACACACCCAAGAAATTTTCCATGGTGGGATGGAGGAAAGATGAAGGGACAATAGATCCTTTCAAAATGTTGTTCAAGGAAGCCCTTGAGCAATAGAGGAACGATATGATGGAAAAATTTGCACAAATCCTTCAACGTCTGCGACAAGCGACACATCCACCTCAAGTGGAGGTGCTTCCCCCTTCAAGGTACAGATAAATTTTGATATTCCTATATTTTAAGGTCAAAAAGATGTAGTTATCATAGATAAATAGTTAAACCTTCTAGAAGGGTATTTTTCTGTCCACAACTTTTCTGATAGAGAAAAGATTAGATTTGCGCTCCTCAAGCTCGTCCTCCATGTCAAATATTGGTGAGATACTTTATGTGAGAAAAAGTAAATATAGGGATCCACATTATTTATAGTTTCACCCACTTGGGGTTCCTTCGGGGATTATATTAAGGAGAAATAATACCTTGTTGGAAGTTATAACGAATTGTATATAAGATGGACGACACTCTAGCAGGAAAGAGACCAAACAATGCCAAAGTTCACCAATGTCTTCCATACCTTGCACACCAAGCTAGGTATCAAATATTTTGAGCAACATCTAGTGCTCAAGTACCTCAACAGTCTTCATAGATACATCCAAACAGAAATGGATTTTTTGTACATCTTATCCTTGGGCGTGGCCTATCGATATGTCATCAAAATCGAGCAGAAGCTTAAATAAAAGACCCGACAGTTTGGATATAGGAACCCCTCATAGCAGAAGCAGGGTAAGGGTATCCCCAACCCACAAAAAATAGGATAGATAAAATATGGTAAGCCTCAAGAAAACCAATCCAAGCCACAAGCAAATATGGACAATGGAAAGACGAAGAAAGAAATGGGGAAGTGGTGTGACTTCCATAAGAGCCCCTAGCATAACACTGTTGATTGCCACTCAAATAAGTCACTGGTGGTTGAGGTGAAATCCTATAAATCAGATATGGGTTTCAACTCTTATTCATAACCATAAAATGGGAAACTGATCATTGATGCGGAACCCAGTGCCATCGTTGCTACCACCAAGATCCATCCCGGAGAATTTTATGAGTTAGAGGAAGGCAAGCACCTCTTTCATTCACACATTGGGTGAAAGGCACTCTGTTTCACTTCATCATTGATAGAGGTATCTATAAGAGCCTCATCTCAGCATAGTTCATCATGCTATCCCTACCAACAACGCCACACACACATCCCTACACCATCATATCTCTCCATCAAGGAAGCGATATTCGCGTAAAACCACAATGTCATTTGTCGTACGACATCAAACCATTCAAATATGAGGTATTTTGTGATGTTTATCCCCTTGAAGTTTGTGATGTTCTTTTGGGCCAACCTTATTTATGGAAATTTCATGATGTATATGAGTCTAGGCCTCACAGTTTTATTATTACTTTGAACATGAAATTGTACAGGATACCCAAGGTAGTCCCACCTAGTGCTATTTCTTTGATCTCTGCCAAGCAGTGCAGGAAGGTCACCTCTCAGGCCGGGAAGTTTGTCTTCTTCATGATTCTCTCTTAGAGTGAGTGAAAGGTTTCAGCCACATCCATTGCCTTAGTGATCAACCTATCCCTAGAGTAGAAGCAAGTGGATAAGTTCATGGAAGAATACAAAGACATATTCTCATCACCTACTGGGGTACCTTTGCACTGTCACATCAAGCATTCCATCAATATGACACCCGATGCAACTCTACCCAATGGGATAGTCTATCATTTCTATCTATTAGAAAATGAGGATATCAAGCATTAAATCTAAGAACTACTCCATAAGGGGCATATCCAACCCATCTCATCACCTTGTGGAAGCCCAATCGTGCTGGTGAAAAAGAAATACGAGACCTGGATGTTGGATTACTAAGAGGGGGGGTGAATCAGTAATAGATCAATTTAATCCTTTTTCACCATAAAATGCAAGTGTTATATCAATGTAGCATTATCATCCAATAGTTGCAGAGTAAATAAACAATGAACAAATGAGCAATCAAACACATACACAGTACACCAGTGTTTTACATGGAAATCCAAAGCAGGATAAAACCATGAAATGTTTTTTCTTATATGTGTTTAAGACTTACATTCATTGGAAGCACCAAATTCCTTTGTTTTCCAGCTGCAACTGGAAGGAGGCTCCAACCCCCTAGTTTTGCACACTACAACCTGAAGGAATCTCCAACTCACCAATTCTACGGCTACAACCAGAAGGAGGCTACAACCCCCTAGGTTCTCAAGCTACAACCTAAGGGAAGCTCCAACTCCCCAATTATCTGGCTATAACCAAAAGGAGGATACAACCCCCTATTTTCTTCGGCTACAACTGGAAGGTAGCTACAACCACCTGCCCTTTCCCTATCCAACCGCCCTGTCATAGAAGTAGAATTATGGAACCAGTGTCACACTATCAATGTGAGATATACTATTGTAAACCTATAGCAATCAACCTGCACCAAACAACCTGTAATCAACATGTACCATAAAAAAGTGTATCAACCATGCACCAACCTGTACCTCAACCCGTACCATCAATGAATGCATCAACCATGCACCAAATATGTACCAATCATGCATCAAATACACATAAACTGTGGCTCATCAAGATGTACCACCATCATCAACTATACACCTCATGTATGTGTCAGATCATCAACTACGTGTCTCAACCATGTACCCAACATGTACCTCAACCAAATACCAAATACATATACCAATATAACCATAAAAAATTTATCTAGCAAACAAATACCATAAACCATTACATCAAACCATGTGCCACAACCTCACTTTATACAACCTTTATCTGTAACATACCTCAACCAAAAACCCCTCATCAATTTTATCATCCAAATCTGATTTGTAAATCTGCAACAAACCTGGTTTATATGATCACATACCTGCAAACCTTCCTTAACTTTAACAACAAGATACTATCATTTTCATCAAACTTTACTTTAGTCTCACATGACTAATTTTGGATTAGTCAACAACCGTAACTTCCAATAATCATAGCTATGTACCTGTAATGAATAAAGATTTAAAAAGGGTACACAATATTCTTCAATGTATTTTATGCAATTCCTCCATATTTCACTACTTGGAACCTCTCAGAAAGGGAATTATAGCAAAAATGGCATACCTTGTTGAATTTTGGGCTATTCTAGAGAGCAAATTTGTAGAGCTTGCCCCGCGCAGAATATTTGTTCTATGGATCTGAAAACGGTACACATAATACTACATATTGTACTATACACAATAAATTTGGTCTTATTGGATTTGGATTTGTTATGAATAAGTAATGACATTTTTACCTGAAACACCATTTTTAGACTAGTTTCAGGACTAGCCACAAACCCTATTTTCCATGGAGTGTAAATCCAAAAATACAATGACCCACAAGATGAAATTTTTATCAAAACTACTTGGATATGTTTCCTCAACGACCTCCCAATTTCACATTCTGAAGCATTCTAGATAAAAAAATATTGTGAAAAGGGTGAGATGAACTGTAAATAACATACCTTAGAAAGCATCATCAAAAGAATTTATCCTCCCTTGAATTTCGGCCTTCTTTACTTCACCTTCCCTATGAGATTAGGATTATATATCCTTTGTTTACCTCAGGCACTTGTAGATACTCAATATTCTCAAGTTTGATTAAAAACGAGAGACCCTTGCTTCTTATTTATACTTTCATGTAGCTTCCTCAAGGGGTGACCTTTTAACCATCTTAACTCACTTTCCTTATTTTAGGGTTAACCCACTTCTAACCACTTGTCCACTTAGTAATTTATCCATTAACTTTATTATTTAAATAATTTCTTTTGTATCCACTTTGACTTATAGTACATTCATCACTTCACTTTATTATTTAGCTTCTAAAATCTCTTAAACCACTTTCCTTATTTTAGGGCTAACCCACTTCTAACCACGTGTCCACTTAGTAATTTATCCATTAACTTTATTATTTAAATCATTTCTCTTGTATCCACTTTAACTTATAATACACTCATAACTTCACTTTATTATTTAAATAATTTCTTCTTTGCAACCACTTTGACTACTTTGACCTTTTGGGGCTTCTAGATGACTCATGAGGGTTCTCCAACTTCACATGGCCATAACTCTCTAACCATGAGGAGTTATGTGTGTTCCACATACCACCAGAAATGGCATGAAATGTACTATCTATCTATAATAGTCTTACCTTCAAATATATTAAAACTCATACCATTATACATCAAACAAAATTCATTCCATTACCCAAACCTTTGTGCTACCAGAATTTTCTACTGAAATTTCTTCAAGGGTTGACAACAATGAAAACCAACCCAAATAATAAAAAATATACCCCTTTGGAATTGATGGAAAAAATCTGATGCAATATTGAAGTCATATCACTCATTCTCCCCCAGTGACCATCGCTCCCCCTGGAACCATGTCTTTGTGCTCTTTCTCCAAGCATTTCTTTGCATCTGATAAATCTCTCCCCCTTTGTCATCAATGGAAATGGTATCTTTCCATCTGGGGTTTCTTCCCCTAACTGAACTGTCCTTGGGGATACTCCCCCTGACTAAACTCTTCCTGAAATTGATCCCTCAACCTCAATTGTCCTCTTTATGGTGCTTCCTCGTGTAAATCTAAGACATATAAGATAAGCATTGAAAAGCATTCATTTTGGAGTAGAAATAACTCCGAGTCTCTGGCGAAAATACTCAAAGGCTTCCCTTCGAAGCAATTTTGTAAAGATGACTACCACTTGTTCTTTTGTGCCCACATATTCAACTCTAATGTTCTTCTTTGCAACCTTTTCTCGTAGAAAGTGATACTTTATTGGAATGTGCGTCATCTTGGAGTGCATCACCAAGTTCTTTGAGAAACTGATGGCACTTGTATTATCACAATAGAATGGAATGGGCTCATCATACTCAACCTATATATCTATCAAAGTTTGTTTCATCCATAGAACCTGAGTACAACATCCTCCTACTGCAATATACTCTTCTTTGGTTGTAGATAAAGATATTGATTATTGTTTCTTACTTAGCCAAGATACTAAACACTCACCCAAGTAAAACGTTGCTCCACTTGTGCTTCGTTAGTCATCAATGTAACCTTCCCAATCTGCATTTGTGTAGGAAATAAGTGATAGATCCTTTCCTTTTGGATACCATAATACAAACTCTTTTGTTCCTTTGAGATATCTGAAAATCCTTTTCACCGCTAATACATATGATTTCTTTGGTGTTGCTTGAAATCGTACCACCTATCCAACTGCATGCATTACATATGGTCTAGATGTTGTCACATATAGTAAGCTACCAATCATTGACCTATATTTCCTCTAGTCTGTAGACTTTGAATCATAATATTTTCTCAACTTGCAACTGGTTTTCATAGTAGTGGTAACTGGTTTGAAATCTTTCATTCCAAATCTCTTTAGCATTTCTCTGATATATTTAGTTTCAGAAATAAAAATTCCTTGGTTGCTTTGACGTATCTGAAGACCCAGAAAGAAAGATAGTTCTCCAAGTAATGAAATTTCAAATTCATTCTGCATATTCTTTGCAAATTGTTGGCTTAACCTTGATGTAGAGGTTGTTGTCTGCACTTCCTTTTCTGAACCCTGCCTACTGTAGATATTTATCCAGTCTAGAGTACCATGCTTTAGGAACCAGTTGTTCAATGTAGACTTATTCTTCAAGTTCCCCATTCAGAAAAAATGATTTCACGTCCTTATTTGTCCATACTATCCATAATTTTGACTCATATGTCATTGTACTATCATGAAGTACTACTACAACTAAATAATCTATCATATTGTACTTCTTCTAACTTAATGCACTGAAACGATCTACTTAAATTCTGCAATATGCTCGAAGGATGGCTCTCTGGTCTATCTCAGCTACCGCATAGACTCCCCCTGTCTATTATTCATATTATATGGGAGTCTCTAAGCCAGATGGATCAGAACAATTCCGTCTCTGAAGTGTATTCATCATCATATTCATTAGTAGATTCATCATCTCTCTGAGCTCTGTTAAGAACCAAATATCAATATAGCATAGAAAAACCTCAGAATAAGTACTCAACGACTTGAAAATGAGATAATTTCAAATAATAAGCCTCTTCGAGGGGGAAACCTCCTTTTACCCCACATAAATGTTCAAGTACAAG
The DNA here is from genome assembly GCA_009831015.1 of Picea engelmannii. Classification (NCBI taxonomy): domain Eukaryota; kingdom Viridiplantae; phylum Streptophyta; class Pinopsida; order Pinales; family Pinaceae; genus Picea; species Picea engelmannii. The sequence goes on along the minus strand of ML781044.1, from coordinate 461,776 downwards.
ATGATTCCAAATGAAAATGTCTCCTTGGTATATATAGGAGACTAGGATGTATAATTACAACTAATGGAATAAATCTGACATAAATAAAATAACATTATTAATGTAATATGCCCCAATTAAGGGGTAATGCACCAATATTAGGGCTTAACATGCCCCTACCCTTGAGACAAGTGTTGTCCGCAACGCTTGAGTAACTCTGGATGCTTCTGTATAAAAGACTCATCTTCCCAAGTGGAATGTTCAGTTGATAGTTTCCTCCATTTAATGAGATACTTTGAAATGGATCTATTCCTCAGTTGGCAAATTCTTGTGTCAGTGATGGCTTCAGGCTCCAATATGATTTTTCCTTCCTCATCAAGTTCTAGAAATATAGTTTGAACTGGGATCTTTTCGCCTATAACCTTCTTTAAGAATTAAACATGGAAAACTAGGTGTACTCGTGAAGATGCAGGCAAATCAAATTTATATGCCATAGTACCAATCTTTTGCAACACCTTATAAGGGTCATAGTACTTTGGTGATAATTTATTATCCTTCTTGGCTTGCTTGAGGGACTTCTATTTGTATGGTTGTAGTCTTAAAAACACCCAATCCCCTACTTCAAAACTTCTTGCACTACAATGTTGATCTGCTTGTTGTTTCATGTGATTTTGTGCCATGGTCAGGTTGTCCTTTAAGATTTGGAAAACTTGTTGTTGATTCTTGATGTGATCTTCCACTACTTGAACCTTATATTTTTCTTTTAGAGAAGAAGTGATGGAAGGAGGGTGGTATCCACAGAGTGCCATAAATGGTGTCATTTTTGTTGCAGTATGAAAGGAAGTGTTATACCACCATTCTGCCAAGGGTAACCATTTGAACCATTGTGTTTGTTTA
>ML781044.1:437144-458923 GCA_009831015.1 Picea engelmannii | reverse complement strand
CTTGAAAATTAAAAGCCAATGTTCCTAATGATTGTAACCATTGGATTCCTAGTACAACATCCACACCACCCATGGGTATAGAAATCATTGGACTATTCATTACATATTCCCCCATAGTAAGATTGATCTTATTTCATTTTCCTTAGAAATTGATAGTTCCTCCATCTGCAATCATTACTTGAAACTCTGGTGTTGGATATACAAAGCAATTGAGAGCTTTGGCTAATTTATAGTGAATGAAATTATGAGTACTACCAAAATCAATTAGGACTATTACCTTTTTCTTTTTGATGTATCCTTCAATATTGAGGGTTTGAGGAGTGCTAATTACATCCAATGCATTACACGATATCATGGGAGTCAACTCTTCAGACGAAATTTCTTCTACGTTTTCATCTTGAGATGGTTCTTGTTCTTATTCTTCTTCCTCTTCACAATCTATGTAGAATAATTTCTTCTCACCATATTTATGTCCCTTACTGTACTTGCTGTCAAAATTAAAGCATAAACCTTTTTATTTTCTTTCCTCCAATTGTTGAGGTGTCAACCTTGTAGGTTGAGGTGTTTTAGAAGAAGGAGCATTGTTCTCTCTATAGATGTTAGGATTGGTCCTTCTAGTAGCCATAGCCATATTTTTACTTTCAACATTTCTTTCCACCTTAAATGCATTCTCCAATGATTTGGGTTCCCATAGGCATTCCTCATGTTGAATGTTATACTTTAAAGTTCCTATGAATACATCAATCAAGTGCTCATCTGGAATATTTGTTACCTTTATATTCAATATTTGGAAGTTCTCAATGTGCTCGGTAACTGAACCCTTTTGCTTGAGATTTATCAATTGGCTAAAGAAGGTATTGCTCCTTGTATCTTCATAGTGTGCTATCATTTCTTCCGTGAAAATTGTCCAAGTGATGAGCGATTTGCGAGAACAAAGCCATTGATACCATACAAATTGACTAGGTTCTAAATATAAAGAAGCAATTCGTACCTTTTGTGTATGAGGCACATTATGTAGATCAAAGAATTGCTCCATCTAAAGTATCCATGTGATTGGGTCCTTGCCATCAAACTTCCTCATATCGATCTTATGAACGTGGTTGGTCTTCAACCCAAAGTTGAAGTTTCTCCATTCTTGATTCACCTTCCTTGTGTCCTCATCATGAATTTCATGGGATGCATTTTCACTTTCAGTTTTCTCTGTTACAAAATTTTTCAATACTTCCATGATCTCCTCTTTTAAACCATCCATCTTTGCCTCCAACTTAGCTTCCATCTCTTGTAGTTCATCTTTTGTTACTATCTTCGTTTGTAAATCATTTATGTCCCTACGCATTTCTTCACCTTCATCAAGAGTCCAAGTAGGATTGTCTAGAGTTTTATTTGTTGTAGAAGTTCCCTTTTTGGGTGGCATGTTGGCCAAGTATCACTTTTGAACCTTGATTTTGAGGTGGTTCTGCTAGACAATCTTTCTTCTGTTGTATCTCCCAAGTTTCGGCCCTTCTAGGTATGAAAATTTCTTTTAAGTAGTTCTCTGATATTTCTTCTCTGCAATTCCACAGGTCTGATCAAAATTGGATGTGCCAAGTGGAATTTACAGTAACTTCCCCACAACTTGCTGATTTTTTGCCTTTCCATAAGATCTCACTTGTATAGCATGCCCCACACAAAATAATTGATATAAAATTCTGAAACTCATACCCGAAATACTATAGACTGTCCACTATACAATGAAACTAGTCCCACTCAATTTGGATACTCTAGGAAGAATATATGAGTGTTTTACCTGGAATACCTTCTTGATACTAGTCAATAGGACTAGTAAGATACCCTATCTTCCACAGGGTGTATCTACAAATGTAAAATTCTCTAGAAGTTTAAATGTTTACCACAAATACCTTACTAATTTCTGTGAATATCCTATGGATTTCAGGGTCTGCAACGTTACATAAAAATGGTTATAGAAAAAATTTCACAATGACTCAATTCAGGATGATTCCAGAACCATATATTTCACAGGCTGTATCTCCGAAATTATAAGGCCTCAAGAGATGAAATTTTAACCCAATGTACATTGATCCGTCTACTAAATATCCTCCAGGCAGTTCCTTCTGAAACATTGTAGAAAACAATTTATAGAGAAAATACCAAGGTGTCTCATATGTAGCAGCAAAACCCCAAGACCTTGAGCTCTGATACCATATGTTAAGAACCAAATATCAATATAGCATAGAAAAACCTCAGAATAAGTACTCAACACCTTGAAAAAGAGATAATTTCAGATAATAAGCCTCTTTGAGGGGGAAACATCCTTTTACCCCACATAAATGTTCAAGTACAAGATGATTCCAAATGAAAATGTCTCCTTGGTATATATAGGAGACTATGAGGTATAATTACAACTAGTGGAATAAAGCCGACATAAATAAAATAACATTACTAATGTAATATGCCCCAATTAAGGGGTAATGAGCCAATATTAGGGCTTAACAAGCTCTGACTTCTTTCTTTCTATCTGTGGATTCATCTTTCACTATAGTGCTTGAAAGTACAATATCTTGAACCTGTTCCTTATTTACCCATCCTTATTTTCTTTCAATTATTTTCCAAATCTTTCTGTATCTGACATATTTCCTTTTCTCTATAGAATTTTCTTCATCTCGTTTTATTTCCAATCTTGCTATATTTGGGACCTGGTATTTTTTCACCTATTCTTTTTGTTTTGAACATTCATTTTCAACATACCAACCACGCTTCTTCTGCTTAGATTATAGAGAGAGTGTGCATTCTTCATTTTTATATTGATTCTTCTTTCTTATCCATGTTCTCTTCTGAGGCTCCTGTATGTGACTGTTGTTGTTCTATTGTGGTTCTCTAAGAGGGACTGTCATTCTACAATCTTTGTCCATATGTCCAAATTTATTGCACTTGTAGCATTCCACTTTAGTGTTAAATGATTTAAACCTGTTGTAGCTTCTTCTTTGTGTTTAACTAGGCCTTCTTGGATAACCATTTATGTTCCTGCTATTAGCTCTGCAATTTACAACTTTATATCCAAAATTATTGCATTCATAACATAAACCCAAAAAGATAGTTTGATACCTAGGAGTTGAATATATTCTGAAAGGAGTTACTCTTATGAATCCTTCTTCTTCCTGAGGCCTATTTGTTTCTTTTAGTCATTGATTCTGAAATATGGATCTTCTCTGTGGAGGAGTGTCCCTGTAATATTCCTTGTAGGTCTTTCTATCCCCTTTGATTGTTTCTGCATAATTTTTTCGATGTGTTTCTTGTTTTGCTTCTTTCAAGCTTGATCCCTTTTCTTTCTGATTGTATCCAAGTTCGTACTTGTCATTATTAGGCATTTGACTGTTGATAATGTCATCCAAGAATTTTGAGTTGTTCTGCATATTTTTATTTTGAAGATCCTTTCACAATGTGACAATCTCTGCTTCCAAATTTCCAATGATCCTCTCTCTTTATTCTAACTGTTCTTTGAGTGCTTCTTCAATTATTTCATATTATTCTATTTGAACCTTCAATTCTGTGATGATCTACTCTAGTTATAGAGTGTCTTCCTTCTTGTCTAGTTCTACTTGTAGCTTCTTGTTTTTCCTCTTTTCTCTTCTTATAACTTCTATGGAAGTCAACAATTCTTCTCGGTAGTCAACTATGCCTCTTCATATTCTTCTTTGGTGTCTTATTTATCAGATTCTTCTATTGCCATGAATAGAACTCTTTCTGTCTCACTGTCACTGACTTCACCTTCCTTTGATGAGGAGATGTCTTCTTTGGTGCATAATCTTTTCTTGAAAACTTTCTTTGTGGTTCCTTTGCCTTTATATGCTTGTTTTCTATTTGAGTAATCTTTATATCTATCATTGGTTCCCTTGTTCAATATATTGACAAAATTGGCCATTTATTCATCATCTTCCGAGATGTCATTGTTGTTGCTATGTTCTTTTTCTTTTCGCTTTCCCTTTTTCTTTGACCTTTTGGATGCTTTGAAAGATGCTTCTTTTATATCTAGACTTTTCTATTTAGTTCTCATTTCAAATGTTGTGAAGATTCCATATAGTTCATCCATTCTTATTGAGTCTAGATCTACTCTTTCTTCTAGTGCTAATATATTAGGATCAAATGTCATAGGAAGAGATATTAGTAGCTTTTGAACAATTACAGATTCTTTAATTTCTTCTCCCAATCCTATGATTGCATTTATTGTTTCATTGTCTCATAAGAATTAAGCTACAATATTCTCATCATCCTTCATCTTTAGTTGTTCGAACTGACCTCTATAAGTTTGAAGCTTTGTTGCTTTGACTTTTGAATCTCCTTCATAAATATTTTGAAGGTTGTCCCAAATCTTTTTAGCGGATTTACAATGCATAACTTTGGTGTATACTGATTCACCAAGACCATTTAGAAGTGAATTTGCGGATTTGAATTATATTGATCGAGTTTTATTTCTCTTTCACTTGTTGGTAGAACTGTTGGTTCTTTGTATCCATCTACTATAGATTGCCAAATTTCAAATCCCTGTGCTTGTATATATTTTTTCATCCTTTTGCTCCAGAATGCATACTTTTGTCCATCAAACTGAGGTATTCCATGTTTATACATGTTTTTTCTCTCCATGATCTACCTTTCAGTGGTTAAACTGATTCTTGAAGGAACCTGCTCTGATACCAATTGTTGGATTACTGAGAAGGGGGGTGAATCATTAATAGAGAAATTTAATCCTTTTTCACCATAAAATGAAAGTGTTATATCAATGTAGCATTATCATCCAATAGTTGCAGAGTAAATAAACAATGAACGAATGAGCAATCACACACATACACAGTACACCAGTGTTTTACGTGGAAACCCAAAGCAGGAGAAAACCACAGAATGCTTATCCTTATATGTCTTTAAGAATTACATTCATTGGAAGCACCAACTACCTTTGTTTTCCAGCTGCAATTGGAAGGAGGCTCCAACCCCATAGTTTCTCAGGCTACAACCTGAAGGAATCTCCAACTCCCCAATTCTCTAGCTACAACCAGAAGGAGGATACAACCTAAGGGAATCTCCAACTCCCCAATTATATAGATACAACCAAAAGGAGGCTACAACCCCCTATGTTCTCCAGCTACAACTGGAAGGTGGCTACAACCACATTTCCTTGCCTTGTCCAACCACTCTGTCATAGAAGTAGAATGATAGAACCAATGTCACACTATAACTGTGAGGTATACTATTGTAAACATGTACCAATCAACCTGTAATCAACTTTTACCATACACAAGTGCATCAACCATGCACCAACCTGTACCTCAACCTATACCATCAATAAGTGCATCAACCATGCACCAAATATGTACCAATCATGCATCAAATACACATAAACTATGACTCATAAATATGTACTAACATCATCAACTATACACCTCATGCATGTGCCAACTCATCAACTATTTGTCTCAACCATGTACCCAACATGTACCTCAACCAAATACCAAATACATATACCAATATAACCATCAAAAAGTTCTCTAGCAACCAAATACCATAAACCATTACATCAAACCATGTGCCACAACCTCATTGTTATACAACCTTTATTTGTAACATACCTCAACCAAAAATCCCTCATCAATTTTATCATCCAAATCTTATTTGTAAATCTGTAACAGACTTGGTGTATATGATCACATACCTACAAACATTCCTTAACTTTAACAACAAGAGACTATCATCTTCATCAAGCCTGATTTTAGTCTCACATGACTAATTTTGGATTAGTCAACAACCCTAGCTTGCAATAATAATAGATATGTACCTATAATGGATAAAGATATAAAAATGGTACATAATATTCTTCAGTGTCTTTTATGCAATTCTTCTATATTTCACTACTAGGAACCTCTCAGAAAATGAGTTATAGAAAAAATCGCATACCATGTTGAATTTTGTCTTACTCTAGAGAGCGAACTTGTAGAGTGTGCCACACACATAATATTTGTTGTATGGATCTAAAAATGGTACACAAAATAATACAAGTTGTACTATAACCAATAAATTTGATCTTACTGAATTTGGATTTTTTATGAATAATTTATGACGTTTTTACCCAAAACACCTTTTTTAGACTAGTTTCAGGACTAGCCACAAACCCTATTTTCCATGGAGTGTAACTCCAAAAATACAATGAACCACAAGATTAAATTTGTATCACAACTACTTGGATATGTTTCCTGAATGTCCTCCCAATTTCACAGTCTGAGTCATTCTAGAGAAAACAATTATTGTGAAAATGGTGAGATGACCTGTAAATAACATACTTAGAAAGCAACATCAAAAGAATTTATCCTCCCTTGAATTTCGGCCTTCTTTACTTCACCTTCCCTCTGAAATTCGGCTTAGATATCCTTTGGTTACCTTAGTCACTTGTATATATTCAATATGGTCAAGTGTAATTAAAAATAATATACCCTTTCCTCTTATTTATACTTTCATGTAGCCTCCTCAAGGGGTTACCTTTTAACCATCTTAACTCACTTTCCTTTTTTAGGGTTAACCCACTTCTAACCACTTGTCCACTTAGTAAGTTCTCCATTAAATTTGTTATTTAAATAATTTATTTTATATCCCCTTTGACTTATAGTACACTCATCACTTCACTTTATTATTTACCTTCTAAAATCTCTTAAACCATTTTCCTTATTTTAGGGCTAACCCACTTCTAACCACTTGTCCACTTAGTAATTTCTCCATTAACTTTATTATTTAAATAATTTCTTTTGTATCCAATTTAACTTATAGTAAAATCATCACTTCACTTTATTATTCAAATAATTTCTTATTTGCAACCACTTTGACTACTTTGACCTTTTGGGGCTTCTAGATGACTCATGAGGGTTCTCCAACTTCACATGGCCATAACTCTCTAACTGTGAGGAGTTATATGATGTTCCACATACCACCGGAAATGGAATGACATTTACTATCCATATAGAATAGTCTTACCTTCAAATATATTAAACTCATACCATTATACATCAAAAAAACTTGGGTCGATTACCCTAACCGTTTTTCTACCGGAATTTTCTACCGAACTTTCTTCAAGGGTTGACATCAATGAAAACCAACCCAAATAATCAACACTAGAGACTCTGCATTGATTATCGGGCCCTAAATACAATCATAGTCAAGAACCAATACCTGATTCCTTGAATCGACGATCTCCTTGATCAACTCAAGGGGGCCAAATACTTCAGTAAGATTGATATGAGGTTTGGCTACCATCAGGTCCCAATAGAGAAGACATATGTATGGAAGACTTCCTTCAAGTCAAAAGAAGGTCTTTTTGAATGGTTGGTCATACCCTTTGGTTTTAAAAATGACCCAAAAAATTTCAAGAGGATGATGGACGATATGTTGTGGCATTTCACCAATTATTTTGTAGTGGTGTATATGGATGACATCCTCATATACAACAAGACTTGGGTGGAACACTTGCAACATATTCAACAAGTTCTATACCCTCTGCGGTAACACAAGCTATATTCCAGCTTGGAAAAATTCTCCTTCGGCATGGACAGGGTCCAGTACCTAGGCTACATTGTTGATGAGCATGGTGTGCATGTGGATCTCGCCAAGATTCAAGTCATCTTTGACTGATGAGCCACAACCACACTCATTGAGCTTCAGATATTCTTAGGCATTTCCAATTTCTATTGTAGATTCATGTTGGGATTCTCCCATATTGCATGGGCCCTCAACCAAGTAACCAGAGGTGGTGGTAAGGAAAATTCTGTGTGGGGCCTATCCCAGTAGCAAGAATTTGGTGATCTGAAGCATCGCTTGTGTTCATTGCTAGTGGTTTCATTACCTGACCTGCAACAACCATTTGAAATTGAGATAGATGCTTCAGACTATGTTGTGGGTGCATTTCTCACTCAGCATGACCACCCAGTGGCCTATCACAGTGGGAAACTATCAGATGATGTCCGTAAGTGCCCTACTTACAAAGAAGAAATGTACTTCATTGTGCAAGACTACCGCCGGTGGAGGAATTACATTCTAGGGAAGGAGAAATTCATCCACACAGATCATAAGTCATTGTAGTTCATGCATACATAATGAAAATTGCAGAATGACCTCCATTAGAAGTGGTCCACATAATTTCATCATTCCCACCTCAAAATCAAGTATAAGACAGGAAGTACCAATCGATTTGTTGATTTCCTCAGCTGATCTCTAGTCGTGGAACTCACCATGATGTTATACTCCTGCGGCCACGAGACCTCTGGATGGCCCCATCTTTATGAGAAATATATCGACTTCATCACCACCTACCGAATATTCGACACAAATAGATTTTTCACTAATTTCCATCTTCATGATGAGATTATGTGCTATCTAGGCCATATCTTCATTCCATTGAGTGAACGAGCGAAGATGATTTGGGAGGCTCACTACAGTTGGGTGGAAAGACACTTCGTCATAGAAAATATAGTGACATTGTTGCACTGACATTTCCACTGGTTGAAACTTCGACAGGATGTCAAAATGTGTATCAGGTCCTACACTTCCTATGTTATTTCCAAACCAGCCACTAAGAAACAAGGCATGTACACTCCTCTTCCTACTCCCGATAGGACCTAGGAATCAATATCAATGGACTACATGTTGGGCCTTCCGTTCACCAAGAGGGGAAACAAATGTGCTTTTGTGGTTGTTGATTTCTTTCCCAAGATGGAAATTTTGGTTGCCTGCAAGAAGAGCATCACAGCGGAGGCCACTACCAAGCTCTTCTTTAAATGAGTGTCGGTACAGTTTGGGATCCCACAAACCATTATCTCATATCAAGAAAGTCAGTTCCTTAGCACATTCTGTTCGATCCTCTGGTCACTGTTGGACACCAATCTCACCAAATCCATTACCTTCAACCCCTAAACGGATGGCCAAACCGAGGTCATCAACCGGATGATTGTGCATGTCCTACGCATGTAAAATTCCAAGAACCCCCACACATTGGATGAGATTCTTCCCTATATTCAGCACAGCTACAACAAATCCCTACATAGCTCAACCAACCATAGCCCCTTTCATGTGAGGTTGGGATTTCAAACATTGGGTCCCATGGATGTTGCACTACCCCTTGTGGCCATCCAGGAAGACTCATCCCATGCTTCAACTAAAACTGGAAGAGCCACCTAGTTCATTGAGTGGATCCAACCCATCTACCAACAGGTTCAGGATATTTTAAAAAAGTCCAATGCCAAGTACAAGTAGCACCATGATCAATATCTGGTGCCACACAAGTTTCAGGTGGGAGATAAAGTTTGGTTGCACTTGTAGAACGAACTCCTTACATGGCCCCATCAGAAGCTTCATCCACTCCTCTATGGAACTTATACCATCACCAAGGTTGTGGGTAATAATTCTTTTGAGCTCAACATTCCCCCCTTCCTTAGCTTGCATCCAATATTTAATGTGGACCTCCTCCGACCATATTTTCGACCATTATTGGACACCTCAGAGATACAAAAACAATTGAAACCAACATAGCTCAACCTTGACTATTTGGAATAGGAATCCAATGATCATATCATGGACACACATGTCAAGGGAACTCGACAATAAAATATTCAACTTTACCGGTTTGTTAAAGCAGGGTAGATTTTGCACCAAGGCAAGTGGCTCACCTGGGGAAACATTCAACAGAAATTTCCTCATTTGATGGGGGAAATCAACACAATGGAGAAAATTTCTTCCTAAATGGGGAGGATTGATCCAAATGGATATTGGTGGCCACCCAACTATTCAAAATGGCTCATCTTGGCAGTTTCTCAGTTTGGCAGTTATTTCCTACTTTTTCAGGTCTTGAACTTTTGGGGCCGTTTTGAGGCCCTGAGAAATGTTTTTAGGGATCACCATAGTGAAATACTAGAAAAGGTCAGATTTTTAAGGCATAATGTGTAGTCCTCAGATAGATATTTCTAATAGGATATCATGTGCCTAAAAAAGAGATCGTACGAAAAATTTACGACCTCGGGAAGTTGATGTACCAACTTACCCCAATGGGTCCCACATGAGTTTTGGCGCTTCATATCCTAGGGTTAAGTTTTTGGATGTATAGGGTTTTGGAATTCATGTTAATTGTAAAACATTATTTCAGAGCCTCATTGTACTGATCTTCTTGTGAATGAGTGTAGCCATCACATCTCTTCTCAGTGATAAGTTGCCACCATTCTAGCAAGCTTGTTTTCAGTCTAGATTTTATAGTTTCAACATATTAATTATTTAATAGAAGTCAAGTTTTACTATATATCTATTATTATTCATAGTGTCTTTGTGTTAATATTAAAAATTTGTATTTTCATTTCGTTCCACTCATAAATCTAGATCATAAGGGCATCTGCCACCTTGTTTTCCTTCCCTTTAATGTGATCAATAACAAAATCAAATTCTCTCAGGAAATATAAACACCTAGCTTTCTTGGCATTTAAGTTCTTTTGATCAAAAAAATGTTTGAGACTAACATTATCTATTTTCAACAAAAAATTATTTCCTAACAGAGAATGTCACCACATTTTTAAAGCATGAACAATAGAAATAAACTTAAGATCATGAGGAACATAGTTTTCTTCATGAGATTTTATCTTTCTTGACTCATATGCAATTACATGCCCTTCCTGCATTAGTACTCCCCCTAATCCTTCCTTAGATGCATATGTACATACTACAAAGTCTTTGTGTGGATCTGCTACTTTTAAAATGGGTGTGGTGGTTAATAACTATTTTAATTTCTCAAAACTTTCCCAACACATTTTTGTCCACTTAAACCTGGTTCCCTTTTTTGTAAATAAGTAATAGGGTAAGACAATTTTGAAAACCCTTCAATGAATCTTCTATAATAACCTGTAATTCCCATAAAATATTTGATATTTGAAACATCTTTCAGAACTGGCCAATCCAAGATGGTTTTGACCTTTTCAAGGCCAACAACAATTCCTTCTCCGGAAATCACATGTCCTAAGTATTGTACCTTACTCTGATAAAATTCTCACTTACTATATTTTTCATACAACTGATGTTCCCTTAATGTTTGCAGAACCAACTCCAGATGTTCTTTGTGTTCCTCCTTTGTTTTGGAATAAATCAGGATATCGTCGATTAACACTATCAAAAACTTGTCCAAGTATTCCCTTAACACATAGTTAATCCCTAAATAGTGGAACATTACCCCTTAATTGTGGCATATTACATTAGTATTTTTATTTTATTTATGGTGTCTTGGGTCCATTAGTTGTAATTGTACCTCATAGTCTCCTATATATACCAAGGAGACCTTTTCATTTGGAATAATCTTGTAATTGTGAATTCATATGATGTGTAAGGAGGTTTCCCCCTCAAAGAGGATTATTATCTGAATATCTCTTTTTCAAGGAGTTGAGTAATTATTCTGAGGTGTTTATTTTATTTTGATGTTTGGTTCTTAACATTTGGTATTAGAGGTAGACAATCCTCAAGACTGGCTTCTTTAAACCAAGTCTTCTTGGAATTTTCACTACAACTTTTGTTATGGAGGGTTTTAGGATATGTAATTTATATGGTGTACAGGAGACATATAGATATAAATTGGGTCCAAATTTAAGATCTTTTTTCGTTATATTTTTGGAGATACATTATGTTCAAGTTATGGTTGTTTACTAGTCCTGAAACTAGTTTGAAACAAGTCTTCCTGGAATTTTCGCTCCCAATTTTTTTTGGATTGGTTTCAGGTTCTGAATTTTTTATAGTATGAAGGTGGAATAGTGAAGAATATTTTTTACAAATTTCATCCCTTGATTCATTGTACTCTGAAATTTATTCCCTGAGGAAATTAGGGTTTTGGGTTGGTCCAGATTTCAGTCTAAAACAGGTGTTCTTGGGAAGCCTATTATATCTAAAGCTACGTATCTCGAAATTGAGTGAGACATATTACATTGCTTAGGGTACGTACCAGAGTTTTACTAGTATAAATTTCAAGTTCCGAAGTGAAGACAGTGAAACGTGGAATTCTATACAAGTTTGTTCTCCTGAAAGGGAAAATAATCAGCACATATTAGGAAAGTTATCATAGAATTCTATTGGAGAACCTAATATTGGTCTAACCTATGGGGTTGGAAAGAAGACATTTCAGGATACCTCAATTATCAATTTTAGAGTTATAAGGGCCGAAATTGTAGAGTTACATCAGAATAAAGGTCAGTTAGCAGAACCGTCTCAAAATCAGGGTTTTAAAAGGTGCATTTTGTTTTTGGAATTTTGCATATCTTTTGACTAGAAGATTCAATTGGGGTGATTCAAAAAGTGGAATAAAGTGGGATCAAAGAAGTATCCCATAAATTTTGGATTATCTTATGGTTTTTTAGGTATATATGTATTCCAACATATTTAAACATAGGAGTCGTCGTTACTTGTCAGCGCTACAACCCAGGGATTGTGTGGTTCTTCGATGTACCTAGAGTATATTGGAAGACCCCTTTCAAAGGGTTGCACATTAGAAAACACTACTATGGATTTGATCTCCCACGTACCTAGCATAATCGGGAGACCCCCTAGAATCTTGAGACCAACCGAGTAAACCATTTGGTCGTCTTGTTTCTATAGTACACCAAAAACAACACTCAGGGAGATCACTCTCTAGTACCTGGGTAGTAAGATAGTATGGCTAATGGCATGGTCAAGCCTCCTTAGTTATTTCTCTGAGATATTAGGTTGAGAAATATTGTTGGACCTCGCATGTATATGATAGAGCTATAGCACCTAACACTCATTTGTCTGTGAGGACCTCTTCCTACGCCAATTAGGAATTACTACCTTGCAGTGATACTTGGCCAACATGCCATCAAAAAAGGTAAATTCTACACCAAATAATCCTTTAGACACTCCTACTTGGACTCTTGATGAAGGAGAATAAATGCACAAGGACATAGATGACTTACAAAATAAGGAAGTAACTAAATATGAACTACAAAGGATGATGGATTCAGCTGAAACTAATATGGAAGTAATAATGGATACTAAGATGCATGGTTTAAAAGGGGAGATCATGGAAGGATTGAAAAAGTTTCTAATAGAGAGGCCACCTGAAAGTGACAATGTATCCTATGAAATTCATGATGAGGACAAAAGGAAGATGAATCAAGACTGAAGAAAATCCAACTTTCGGTTGAAGACCAACCACTTTCCTAAGATCGATATGAAGAACTTTTATGTAAAGGATCCAATCATATGGATACTCCAGATGGAGCATTTTCTTGATCTACATGATGTGCCACACACACAAAAGGTATGAATTGTGTCTTTATATTTAGAACCCAATCAATTTTTGTGGTATCGATGGCTTTGTTCTCACAAATCACTTATCACTTGGACAATTTTCATTAAAGAAATGATAGCACACTATGAGGATACAAGGAGAAATACCTTGTTCAACCAATTGATAAATCTCAAGAAAAAGGGTTCAGTTTTGGAGCATATTGAGAAATTCCAAAGATTAAATATAAAGGTAGCATATATTCCAGATGAGTAGTTGATTGATGTATTCATAATAAATTTAAAGGATAAAATTCAACATGAGGTTTGCCTTTGGGAACCCAAATCACTGGAGAATGTGTTTAGGGTGGCAAGAAATGTTGAAAGTAAAAATATGGCTATGGATACTATAAGGACCACTCCTAACATCTATCAAGAGAATAATTTTCCTTCTTATAAACCACCTCAACCTACAAGGTTAACACCTTAGCAATTGGAGGAAATAAAAGGAAAAAGGTTTATGCTTTAATTTTGACAAGTATAGTAAGGGACATAGGTGTGGTGAGAATAAATTATTCTACATAGATTGTGAAGAGGAAGAAGAACAAGAACCATCTTAAGATGAAAATGTAGAAGAGATTTCTTCTGAAGAGTTGACTCCCACCATATCATGTAATGCATTGGCTATAATTAGCACTCCTAAAACCCTCAAGATCGAAAGATATATCAAAAATAAAAAGGTAATAGTCCTAATTGATTATGGTAGTAATCATAATCTCATTCACTATAAATTATCCAAATCTCTCAATTGCTTTATATATCCAGTGCCATAGTTTCAAGTAATGATTGCAAATGGAGGAACTATCAATTGCTCAGGAAAATGATAGAACACCAATCTTACTATGGGGGAATATTTAATGAATATTCCTATTATTTCTATTCCCATCGGTGGCGTTGATGTCATACTAGGATTCCAATGGTTACAATCATTAGGAACAATGGATTTTAATTTTCAAGAACTTTTCATGAAATTATCATTGGAAGGAAAGGAGATTGAGTTAAGGGGTATCACAGGGAAACCCATTAAGGTGATAATCTCTAATGGTATGCCAAAATTATTGAAAAAGGGTCATCAGGGTGTAATTCTACAACTATGCTCACTAGATGTTCAAACATCTAAGCCATCTATTCCCATAGATATCCAAGGGATAACTGATAAGCATTCCAAAGTATTTGAAGATATCACCAAAGGTCTTCCACCCAATCATGATCATGATCATGCTATTCACCTACTTCATGGGACTGTTCCTCCTAACATCAATCCTTACAGATACCCTTATGCCAAAAAGATTTGAATTGAGTGTATGGTTGAAGAAATGTTAGAGGATGGAATTATTAGACCTAGCCAAAGTTCTTACTCTGCACCGGTAGTAATAGTACTCAATAAAGAGGACCCATGGCATATTTTTCCAGATTATAGAGAGATCAACAAGATCATCATTAAAGATAAGTTTCTCATTCCCTTCATTGATGAATTTTTAGATGAACTACATGGATAAATCTACTTCACAAAGTTGGATCTTCGATCAGGGTATCATCATATTAGAATGAAGGAATAAGATATCCCAAAAACAAAATTCTGAACTCATGAAGGTCATTATGAATTTTTGGTCATGCCTTTTGGCCTTACGAATGCACCTTCCGCATTCCAAGGGTTGATGAATTCTATTTTCAAGCCCTTTCCTTTGAAAATGTGTGTTAGTATTTTTTGATGATATACTAATCTATAGAAAGTATTGGGAGGGTCATGCTTGACATGTTGACAGGGTGCTACAAGTACTAAAGGATAAACAACTATATCCAAAACAATCCAAATGTTTCTTTGGGGTGAAGGATGTAGAGTATTTGGGTCATATTGTATCTCATTAAGGTGTCAAGGTAGACCCTAAATAGATTAAGTCTGTGATGAATTGGCCAATTCCTAAAACATTGAAGAATATTAGAGGATTTTTGGGTTTGACAGGTTACTACCACAAGTTTGTTCGAAACTATGGAAAAATAGCATCACCTTTAACGACATTAAATAAGAAGGATGCATTTTCATGGACTCTATAGGAAACTCAAGATTTTGAACAACTTAAAGAGGCAATGTGAAAATCTCATGTATTGACCACACAATACTTCACAAAAACCTTTATTGTGGAATGTGATGCCTTAGGAAATGGCATTGGTGTTTTTCTAATGCAAGAAGAAATGCCCCTTGCTTTTGAAATTCAACCACTCAAGGGAAAGGGCTTACACAAACCCATTTATGAGAAGAAAATGATTGAAATACTACATGCATTGAAGCAATGACACCCTTACCTAATAGGTAGGCACTTCAAGGTCAAAACAGATCATGAAAGTCTTAAATACTACTTGGAACAAAGACTATATTCAGAAGAACAAAAAAAATGGGTGACCAACATGTTGGGTTATGATTTTGAAATCATATACAAAAAAGGGAATAAAAGTGTTGTGGAAAATGCACTATCAATAAAGGATGAATATTTTGAGGCCTTTCTCTATGCTATATCTATCATCTAACCTGATTGGATAATATAATCAATGGATGAATGGAAGAATGATGAAAAAGTGTGGACTCTCATTCAAAGGTTGTAGCAGGATTCCAGTGCATCGGATACATTTACATGGGAAAATGATTCACTATGGTACAAATATTGCTTATATTTATGTAAGAACTCCCAACTCAAACAAAAGGTACTTTTGGAATTCCACGCTTCTCTGGTAGGAGGGAACTCGAGATTTTTGAAAACCTATCACAAGGTCAAGAAGGAATTTTTTTTGGATGGCTTTAAAATTGATGTTCAAAGGTTTGTGGTAGAATGTTTGGTTTTCCAACAAAATAATGGGGAAACAATTAATATCCCAAGTCTCTTACAACCATTATCCATCCCAAGTTAGTGTTGGGAGGAGACTTACTTGTATTTCATCACAGGGTTACCAAAGTCTGAAGGAAGGAGTGTCATCATGGTGATTGTCATAGACTGACCATGTACGCACACTTTTGTGCACTCTCTCATATTTTCAAATCCAGTACAATTTCCACTGCATTCATGGAGAAATTTCAAAAGATACAGGAAATCCCAAAGATTATTGTAAGTGATAGAGATCCCATCGTCACTGGACATTTTTGGAGAAAATTATTTTCTTGTTTGGGTACTCAATTGGCTCATAGCTCATATTATCATCCTCAGTCTGATGGATAAACTGAGATAATGAAAAAAATTATGGAAGGCTACCTTTGTTGCTTTGTCTCTGATAAAAAAACACAGTGGTTCAAGTGGTTTCCCTTGGAAGAATGGTGGTATAACACTTTCTTTCATACTGCAAAAAAAATGAAACCATTTATGGTGCTCTACGGATATCACCCACTTTCAATCACTTCTTCCTTAAGAAAAAAAGATAAATTTCAAGCAGTGGAAGATCACATCGAGCATCAACACATTCTCCAAATCTTAAAGGACAACCTGACCATGGCACATAATCGCATGAAACAACAAGCAGATCAACATCGTAGTGAAAGAAGTTTTGAAGTAGGGGATTGGGTATTTTTAAGACTACAACCATACAAACATATTTCCTTCAAGAAAGATAAGAAGGATAATAAATTATTACCAAATTACTATGGCCCTTATAAGGTGTTGCAAAATATTGGTACTATGGCATACAAATTGGAGCTTCCTTCATCTTCGCGAGCACGCCTAGTTTTCCATGTTTCATTCTTAAAGAAGGTTATAGGTGACAAGATCCCAGTTCAAACTATATTTCCAAAAATTGACGAGGAAAGAAACATTGCATTGGAGAATGAATCTATCACTGACACAAGAATTCTCCAACTGAGAAATAGATCCATTTCAAAGTATCTCATTAAGTGGAAGAGACTACCTAGTGAAGATTCCACTTGGGAAGATGAGTCTTTTATACAGAAGCATCCAGAATTACTCAAGTGTTGCGAACAACACTTTTCTGAAGGGGGGGGTCATGTTAAGCCCTAAATAATGGCACATTACCCCTTAATTGGGGAATATTACATTAGTATTGTTATTTTATTTATGTCGGCTTGGGTCCATTAGTTGTAATTGTACCTCCTAGTCTCCTATGTATACCAAGGAGACCTTTTCATTTGGAATAATCTTGTAATTGTGAATTCATATGATGTATAAGGAGGTTTCCCCCTTGAAGAGGCTTATTATCTAAATTTCACTCTTTGTCAAGGTGTTGAGTACATATTCTGAGGTTTTTATGCTATTTTGATATTTGGTTCTTAAGACACACTGTTCACAAGGCACATAAATGTTTTAGGAGAATTCCTTATCCCAAAGGGTACCACTATGATGTCATAGTGTCCATACCTAGTTCTAAAAGCAGTTTTATGTATGTCTTCATCTTTTATCCTGATCTTAAATCTATTTTAAAAAATATTTTAGCCTCTCCAACCTGGTCAAACAAGTCGTCAATACGAGGTAAAGGGTACTTGTTTTTTTATTGTCATTTTTTTCATTTGTCGATAGTCAATGCACAGCCTAAAAGTCCCATCCTTATTTTTCACAAAAAATACATGTGCACCGCATGGCGACACACTTGGTTTGATATAATTTTTTTCCAACAGATCTTGAAGCTGCATTTTCAATTCAGTTAGTTTAGGAACACTCATCCTATATGGTGATTTGGAAACTAGTGCTGATCTTGGTACCAAATCTATTGTGCAATCTATATCCTTTGTAGGAGGTAGTCCTGGAATCTCTTCCAGGAACACATCCTAAAACTTACTTAATATAGGATCATTAGTTAACAAACGGTCATCCATCTTGTCTAGAATTCCATTTATATGTACAACATATATTTCACAACCCTTTCTTGTATTTATTTTCAACTATAAAGAAAAAATATTCCTTAATGATACACCACAAGGTATTCCCTTAATGGTTCTATCATATCCCGTCTCATCTAAACAATAAAATGTTTTATTTTTACAATTTACTATAGCTGCATGATTTTCAAGCCAATCCATGCCTATGAGTATATGATAGGATCCCAAGGGTAATATATTCAAATCCACATTTATTTCCATTCCATCTATTGTTATCATACAATATTTAACCAATTCAACTACTTTTCGTTTAGCTCCAGTGCCTAGTTGTACTAACCAAGACTTGTTATGTTTTACTTTATTCAATTTTCAATTCTCTACAACCATTGGAGAAACATAGCTTAAACTTGCACTAGGGTCAATTAAAATAGAGACATGTGTTTTTAATTTATCTTACCTTCAACTTATACCATGGCAGACCAATGGTAAGCATGTTGATTGTCCAAGGCCGCATTAATCTTGTGATTGCATTGTTCCATTTCATTCACAATTACTGCCTCTTGAACATTATGCACCATCGAATTGTTGTTCTTATTCAAAGGGAAATCTCTATACAGGTAAGGTTCCTTTCAACCCCAACATTACAATGGTGGTCTGACTAGTTTGTTTCTTGAATTTGTTGGTCTACTGTTGTTCTCAACCTATACACTTTGTTGTTGTCCACTAAACCTCTCACGTTTAACTAGTGCACTATGCTATGAATGTCATGGGTACTTAAATTGTTTCTTTCTGGGACCAAACTTACTATTTATGTTCTTATCTTGCCACGTTTCTGCATTTTCCTACCTTTGTTTAAACTGGGTATAAGACAATTTAGCATGTCTTATTACCTCATCCATCATTTTAGTATTAAGGAAATCAATTGTGTCCTTAGATGCTTGAGGAAATCAACTCATGAATCGTTGTAACTTCGCTTTATCTTCTCTAAGGTAAGGTATGTACCTCATCAAATTTACAAATTTGGTAACAAATTATTCAATGGTCGTTTGTCCTAGCTTAAGGTCATGAAACTCCTTAGCCTTTTCATCGAGGTACCTTTCAGTTAATTATTTATGTTTAAAGTATTTCTTAAATATTTTCCAAGTGAGTTCCCTACTTCTAATTTAGTTTATTGTATTTGTTTTTTGCCACCAAATCACAACTTTCCCATTCAGATAATATACTACCAATTTAGCCCTTAAATTCCATGAATAATTATAAATCTAGAAATATTTTCCCATGTTGAAGAGCCAAGCTTCTTCTCTCTCTTCCATTTCCCTATCAAAACAAGGTGGTCTTATTTTTTTAAATTCACCATTCAATTCAATTGTATGTCATTTTTTATTTTTTTTAGGTGATCTCTTTTGCAAGGTGTTGTCTTCAGAACTGTTATTGTTATTTTCCTCATTCATCTATGTTATTTTATCACTAAAAATCGGGTGTTCCCTTCGCTTATAAGATTCATCATTAGATACTTCCTTCTTGGAATTAGTAGAGGTCTATCCCACATTATTATTATGTTTCATCTCAGTCATATTTTTGAGTAAAATTTCATTTAGTTTCTCTTTCTCTCTACTTGCTTTCAACAATTTTTCATTGTTTTGTTTGATACTCTGTAATTCAACCTTTATACTAATCATGGTTTCAAGTAGATATAATGAATTATTTTGAGGTTGTTCATTGTTCAACTCTACATAATTTTCAAGTCCACTTGGTCTTGTTTTTCCAGTTTCATCAACCATTGTTAAGCCCTAATATTGGCTCATTGCCCCTTAATTGGGGCATATTACATTAGTAATGTTATTTTATTTATGTCGGCTTTATTCCATTAGTTGTAATTATACCTCCTAGTCTCCTATATATACCAAGGAGACATTTTCATTTGGAATCATCTTGTACTTCAACATTTAAGTGGGGTAAAATGAGGTTGCCCCCTCGAAGAGGCTTATTATCTGAAATTATCTCTTTTTCAAGGCGTTGAGTACTTTTTCTGAGGTTTTTATATGCTATATTGATATTTGGTTCTTAACATATGGTATCAGAGCTCAAGGTCTTGCGGTTTCGCTGCTACATCTGAGACACCTTGGAATTTTTGCTATAACTGTTTTTCTACAACATTTCAGAAGGAACGCCTTGGAGGATATTTAGTAGACAGATCAAGGTACGCTGGGTTAAAATTTTAGCTCCTGAGCCCTTAGAATTTTGGAGATATAGCCTGTACAAGATAGGGTTTTGGAATCATCATGAACTAAGTCATTGCGGAATTTTCGCTATAAAACATTTTTTGTAATGTTTCAGAACCTGAACTCTGGCATCTATGCAAAGAAATTAGTAAGGTATATGTGGTACAAATTTCAGCTTCTGGGTCATCTTAAATTTGTAGATACACCCTGTGGAAGATAGGGTATCTGACTAGTCCTATTGACTAGTATCAAGAAGGTGTTCCAGGTAAAACAAACATAACTTATTCCTAGAGTATCCAAATTGAGTGGGACAAGTTTCATTGGATAGTGGACAGTCTGTGGTATTTATGGTACGAGTTTCAGAATTGTATATCAATTATTTTGTGCGGGGCACACTATACAAGTGAGATCTCCTAGAAAGGCCAAAAATCAGCAAGTTGTGGGGAAGTTACCGTAAATTCCACTTGGCACATCTAATTTTGATAAGACCTATGGCATTGCAGAGAAGAAATATCAGAGAACTACATAAAAGAAAGTTTCATACCTAGAAGGGCTGAAAATTGGGAGATACAACAAAAGAAAGATTTTCTAGCAGAACCACCTCAAAATCAAGGTTCAAAAGTGATACTTGGCCAACATGCCACCCAAAAAGGGAACTTCTACACCAAATAAGCCTCCAAACAATCCTTCTTGGAATATTGATGAAGGTAAGAAATGCGTAGGGACATAAATGATTTACAAAAGAAGATAGTAACAAAAGATGAACTATAAGAGATGGAAGCTAAGTTGGAGGAAAAGATGGATGGTTTAAAAGAGGAGATCATGGAAGTATTGAAAAAATTTGTAACAGAGAAGACACATGAAAGTGAAAATGCATCCCATGAAATTCATGATGAGGACACAAGGAAGGTGAATCAAGAATGGAGAAACTCCAACTTTGGGTTGAAGACCAACCATGTTCCTAAGATCGATATGAGGAAGTTTGATGGCAAGGACCCAATCACATGGATACTTCAGTTGGAGAAATTCTTTGATCTACATAATGTGCCACATACACAAAAGGTACAAATTGCTTCTTTATATTTAGAACCTAATCAATTTGTATGGTATCAATGGCTTTGTTCTCACAAATCACTCGTCACTTGGACAATTTTCACAGATGAAATGATAAGACACTATGAGGATACAAGGAGCAATACCATCTTTAGCCAATTGATAAATCTCAAGCAAAAGAGTTCAGTTATCGAACACATTGAGAACTTCCAAAGATTGAATATAAAGGTAACCGATATTCCAGATGAGCACTTGATTGATGTATTCATAGGAAATTTAAAGGATAACATTCAACATGAGGTTCTCCTTTGGGAACCCAAATCATTGGAGAATGCATT
>ML781044.1:397019-433435 GCA_009831015.1 Picea engelmannii | reverse complement strand
CATCGTAGTGAAAGAAGTTTTGAAGTAGGGGATTGGGTGTTTTTAAGACTACAACCATACAAACAGATGTCCCTCAAGAAAGCCAAGAAGGATAATAAATTATCACCAAAGTACTATGGCCCTTATAAGGTGTTTCAAAAGATTGGTACTATGGCATAGAAATTGGATTTACCTGCATCTTCACGAGTACACCCAGTTTTCCATGTTTCTTGCTTAAAGAAGGTTATAGGTGACAAGATCTCAGTTCAAACTATATTGCCAGAACTTGACGAGGAAGGAAAAATCATATTGGAGCCTAAAACCATCACTGACACAAGAATTCGTCGGCTGAGGAATAGATCCATTTCAGAGTATCTCATTAAATGGAAGAAACTATCGGCGGAAGATTCCACTTGGGAAGATGGGTCTTTTATACAAAAGCATACAGAGTTACTCAAGCGTTGTGGACAACACTTGTCTCAAGGGGAGAGGCATGTTAATCCCTAACATTGGCTCATTACCCTTTAATTGGGGCATATTACATTAGTAATGTTATTTTATTTATGTCGGCTTTATTCCATTAGTTGTAATTATACCTCCTAGTCTCCTATATATACCAAGGAGACATTTTCATTTGGAATCATCTTGTACTTGAACATTTAAGTGGGGTAAAAGGAGTTTGCCCCCTCGAAGAGGCTTATTATATGAAATTATCTCTTTTTCAAGGCCTTGAGTACTTTTTCTGAGGTTTTTCTATGCTATATTGATATTTGGTTCTTAACAACCATGGTGTCTGTTGTTGTTTCTGATAAGTGAAAAACAAATTTTATGTTAAGATTCTAGTATTACATAATTCTGCAGTAATTTCCAAAATTATTAATGCAGTAGTTTAAATGGATTGAGACAATAAGGTCCCAGTGTTTGGTACATGCTCTGATACCATTTTTAACATCACCTCAACTGATTTTTTTTTTTTAAATACAAAATCTCTAATCATCGTTTCATCATTGCTATTGTTAAGATTATTGGTTGATTCCAAGACGTACAATACTACTCTTAATATTTTATTTTCACGTGAAAAGTTAAAAGGTATTAATAAATAACATTGATTGAAGTGTCTTCACACCCCAAGGTAAAGTGTATTAAATTCTCTTGTTAAATAGCTTGCTACCCATAGTTTGGTTGTTCTTTATCTAGCATTGTCGATTTAGTAACTCCACTTATTTACCTTCATCGTGACTTCTTCCAAGTTATATTTTTTCAAGATGGCAATGGGTTACCAACCCTTACCCAAGTATATAAATATAATCTATTATAATAATGAAACCCTCTTGGTCACAAGGTTAATTATCATAATCCTTTCCAGGGTTATCAACTCTAGTTCACCCACGATTTCTTTATAATCTCGTTGGCATGATTTTAATATATAGATTTTTATTCCATTCCCTTTTGGAATATAATACCAATCTTATATGACATCCTCCAAACCATGTTAACTTAGAGTATGGTGCCTTGGTTGATTCATCCTTCATGGACATGACAATCCATTAAACACACTTGTACTTCACACATCCTCTACTTACCTACCACTGTTCGACTACAATTCTTATTGCACTAAGGTCATGTGAACATTGTTACTTCGGAGCACTTCACCAACCATAACCTCACCACATGTACAGTTCATAGATGGTGTAATAACTCAAACTTAGAGTTAACTACTATTTATAATTGTTCCATTACTGGTCATTAATAAGGTTCTCATTAATAAGGTTCTCGTCATTAATACTTTATAGGTAAAAGAATAATCGTCTCCTATCACCTCTTCGTCTCGGTCGGTCAATCCTCTTGCATTAAACATTATAAAAAAGAATTCATATAAACTATATGTTTGTCTTTTGTTACATATGAAAGGTGCTTCATGATGCCTAGGGAAAAACCTTCTATTAAGTGGCGACACGGTTACCCATAATCAATTCAAACTCAGGGTTTCTAAATGGAACCAAAAGGTAACAAATGTATCATTGTCGACTCAAGCAAGTCGTTCATTCCTTAGAATCTTTACGGTTTCTTTTCTATGTTTTGACCACTAGTATGATTGAAGTGGTTTCATTATAGTTTGCAAGGGATATAAACCATGCATGTCCTTATGCAATCTTACTATGTAACTATCAACCTAAATTTCTAGGTTTAAGAGGCGACCATGTTTATATTAGGGTTCTAAAGAAATCAATTTATTATTGTTATGTTACCTCTGTGGTAGTTTCACTTGTTTGTTGTATGTACAAGTTGATATACATTGAGATAAATTATGTAGCTACAAAATTCTTTAATATATAAGTTTAATTGTTTTTTGCTATATATACATGGATTACTCACTTATTTCTATTCCTTGAAAGTAAATAAGAGAATTTAGTCTATGGCTACAATTTCCCTACATGTCGTTGTTATTATGTTTTAGCAACAAGAAATTTGATTTGTTCTAAGATAAGTACTGAAATTATTCATGTTCATAATATTTTAATGAATATTGTCTTTACCATGGTTTTGACTACAATCAAACATTAATCATGTTACTCTCTATTTCTTTTAAATGCAGATAAAAATATTGAGAGATAAAAATTAAAACTCTCTGCAAATAATGGCAGTGATAATATAGCTAAAGATTCTCTGATTATATGTCACTCTACATTGTTTTCTTGTATAATGGTTTTCTCCATAAATATGCTATTAAAAAAATATTCTGTAACAAAAATATTAGCATCAAACCAATGTCAAAATGATTTCACCAATCATCTAAACTGTAGATATGAGAGCTAATAAATCTAAAGAAATTAATTGAAAAAAATGAATACACATAGCTAAACTGCAAGGATTTACTGGGACAAACTAAGGAGAGAGTCCAACTCCTCCCAACCATAAACGATAGCAGCTAAATCCTTCTAACACTTGTCATCCCCAAGACAAATACTTTATTCCGCGGGAAAATGAGAATGTCAAGAACCTTCTCTAGGTTATGAGAACTTGGCTCTTTCTCATAACCATCGAGCTCTAATTCTGCACAAGTACTCAACAACATCCTTTTTACACCATACTTGTTTCTTCCCCCTTGTTTTACCAAGATGAGAATAATAGACTGCCTAGGTATTTTATTTCATTTTCTAGTTAGCCTTCTCCCTAACTCTTGGGAGTCTTGGCCTAACTATTTTCTATTTTGTTTCCTAACCTCCCACACTCTTGGGGGTAGGTTCACACTTGTCCTCATGGACAACAATCACTTTTACCTTGGTTATTTCTATATTTTTTTTTCACTTTTCCCATGGAATGAAATATTTCTCTTATCATAGTTGGGTTCTCTCATCAATTTATCTCAAGTAATTTTAAATAAAATAAAAATAAAAAAATAGTATTTACATAAATGTTTTACACCAACAATTATTTATGGTGATCAAAAATGTTAATCAAAGTTTTCCCAATGTCATAATTAAATAATTACCACATAAATTTACTCAAATATTTAATTTGGAGGGATGTTACAAAAATTTTGTTGCCTAAAATGATATTTGTAGGAAGATATGCTCTACATCATTCTCTTTTCAAATATATCTATGTTAGGCAACAAATCACTAATCAATTTTATTTACCCAATGGGGAATTTTGAAAACATTCAAATGAATTCTTCATCAAGTTCAGATAGGAAACTGATATATTTTCTAGTTGAATTTTCATTATCTTCTAGGTCCATTGACACTCGCTCCTATGGGAAGAAATTATTATTTTTGGCCCAAAATATGGTAAATGGTAGGTATTTGACATACTCTTCATAACTTTCCATAACAAAGTATCATATATTACTTCGTGAGTAACTAATTTGGGGGAATTGTAAGCTCCTTGTTTCTAGTATTTCAACCCAAAGTCCATCTCTTCTAATGCTTCAGGTCTGAAATGGTAGTTCTTGTAGGAACTTCCAACATGGAGGTATGTCAATCTTTGACCTTATTAAATTTAAATTGAGCTTGTTTATATGCAATCTCCCATGTTCGAATGCGAGTCCTGACACTGAGAATATCGTGACCATAAGCTTGCACATGTTAGGATTTGTCATAAAGTTCTCTTTGAAAATTATTCAATTAATTCTGAATTCTAAAAGCATAATCAACAAAATTTGTTGGATGATACTTATTGATTTTGTAATAATTAACTTGATTCTCCAGCAACATTATTTTTCTCTCATACTCCCTCATATCATTTTCTATATCTACATATTTATTTACATTGGTTTGGGTAATAGCTAACCTATCAAAGGAAGATGAAGCCAAACTTAACTTTCTTGTATCCATCACCACAATTTCAGTGGTGAGTATCACTTCAGAGTCTAAGTTGATTTTCCTTGTTTTTTGTTTCTATCTTAGTACTTGCTTCATCAATTTTTTAAATCAAAACAACTCTAAATCAACAACTTCATCTCCAATAGTTGCAATATGGTCATTAACTCTTGTAACCATGTTTGAACAAAAACTGTTGGAAAAGGTTTGGGTAGTGAATACTTCTTCCATCTGTGTCGGGTTTGGTTGCTTTGTGTTGTCTTTACTAGTCTATTTTCTTGGCTCATTCCCTTCTTGTGTAACTTCCTCTGATTTAATGTTATCTAGATAATTTTTCTTCAACTCTTCTTTGATTTTTCTCTATTATTCTACTCTTGCATTATATTTTTTTCTTCCTAATTCCTTGTCTTATATATCATATTTTTCTTTTGTTTCCCCTTCTTCCTTCTTTACTTCCAATTCATCTCTAGCTTTAGCCTTTGCTTCCTACTTCTTTATTAGTTATTCTTTCTTAGTAGATTTTATTCAATGTCTCTCTTCTCTAATGCTTCCAATCTCTTATTTTATTATTCCTTCCTATTTTCTAGAAGATATTGACTTTTGACATAAACCCTTGCATCTTATTTATTTATTTTTATTTTCTTATCCTCAACAATCAATTGCAATATGTCCAAAACTTCTTCATAGGTTAATACTCTTTTGTGAGTTTTCTTAGGGTCATTCTCTTGATGTTGGTATGGGAAAGATATCCTCACCTCTTACTTGTTCCTTGCAACAATTCCCTAGGGATCATGCATTAGGGTCCTTTCTAAATTGAAATGATATGCCACGATATTTTCCCCTTCCATCCTAGCCCGTGTAGAATCTGTCATCCCATACATTCCTGCATACAAAAGATATGATGTTCATAAGTTATTTTGGTGTTTTATAAACAAAACATTAAATCCATGCAAATTTGTTTGATATTTGATCTTTTGAATGAACAACCTATTTAGCACATAATCTAACAATGTGTGAGGTGCTTGCATACCACCATAAATCCTGATGTATGTAAAGTGTTCCTTCAAATATCAATCTCCAATTTTTTTCAACACCCCTAAGGGTTCTAGAGATATCCTTGGGCATGGTTTGTAGAAAATAATTTCATATAGGGGTGCCAAGAAACCATCACAAATAAGTGCATATTAAAACTAATACTTGTTATTCCATAAATATATGTAATAAATGTAACACACCCGACCCCCTAACCCATACTTAGGCTGGTGGGGCATGTAAAATTCCTCCTCCTTAAAGTCCTTTATAATACATATCTAAGTCTCATAGAGATATTCTACTCACTGATATATTTCGAGCAACTCCACTCATACTCGAAATTGAGCTCCAAGTTGAAATTTATTGTCTTTTGAAATTCTCAAGCTTACAGGCTTCAAATATGCCTTACTACCACATGGTATCCACATGACACCTTTCCATTCATACCATCTGACATGGCACCAAATTAAAATCTGGTGTGGCACCTGCCACCTAGCTCATCGGGATTTCTAGGGTAATGGCTTTCATCATCAAGGTCAACCTTTGTCATCATCGGGGCTCCACTCCTTAGGAGTATTGGTTACCCCAACCAACAAGTTCTGATGGCGAACTCTCTAGTGGTTCAATTTCAAATCTGATGGCCCTCGATCGTTAAAATCTATGTCTCTGGTTATGTCAGTGCTCCTAACTCATGCAATAGAGAACATCCATTATTTTGACCTCTTCCAAGGTGAACAAGTGGGGTCCACACTATTCCACAGCTAATATCTCATCTCTCTTCTTCATCAATCAACAACTATCATTTGACCCTGACATCCTTTTCTTGTCAGCCCATCTTCCCGGTCTCACTCTAGACCTCTTCCCTCCATATTTTTTTGAATGGTTGGGATCTATCGTCATATAGATCTGACAATTGTGGTTTAAGGCTAAGACATATGGACTTCCATCCCTTCTGGGACCACCCCTGTCCCATCAACCATTCCTCTATTGAAACGTATCACCTCTCAAGGTGTATTGGATTCCATGTTGTCACCCTCTCCAGTGTGACATCATTGCCCCCTTTCTCCTCACTTAAGCAGAACCTATGACAATCTATGATTGGGATTAAATCTCGTCTATGTGTCAGTCGACGGTTCTCATTATTTCCCAAGTCTTAGTCTTCGTCGACACTTCCTGATCATCTTCAAAGTTTTTAGCTACAACTCTCAGTCACTTTAATGGCTCAACCTCCCTGTAACGATCATCTAGTCATGTTAAACGGTTGATTAAGCTACAAAGTTATAACAATAATCACAATAACATAGGTTAAGAGGTTATAATTTTTTTCTAAAAATTTCCTTCTTCTTTATATATATATATATATATATATTTTAAAAACAAAAATTATAACAATATATTCAATGAAAATTACTAATGCCACTATTAAAACATCCATAATTAGTAATCATAAATAACAATAAACGATGTTTGTGCAATTAAATGATATTTGTGAGATTTTCTTTTTCAACAAGAACTTGTTTTCTAAAAACCAAACTCACACAAGTTTCTCGAGTCTCACTAGTTATGTGAATAAATACTATATATATATATATATATATAAATTTTCCTAAAATGTAACCTCTTTTTACTTTAAAATGGGTTTTCACCAGTTTCACGGTTCCTTATTTTGTTTGGATACATTAGTTGCACTATAAGTTCTTATAACACACCCAGCCCCTTAAGTACCTTTTTAAGTGATGGGACATTACAATTTAGCTTTCCTCCATCATCTCAAATCCTCTTCTCAATATCTCGATCACCTTCTTCTTGTCAATATCTCTCCCACGACTATTACCATGCTCAAATTCGAGCTATGGATTGAGAGTTATGCCCTTCTGAAACTATGAAACATTTCTAGAGTTCCTAAGTCCTAGAGTCTTGCCACATGGATCTAGCCTTCAGCCCTTTCGACTCATCCGTTATACCACACTCAAACCATCCAGAGTTCTGAAACCCCAGAATCCTTCCATGTAGCTTTGATCTTCAGCCTCTTTGGAGCATACATTCTAACATCCTAAACCTCCCGGAGTTCCGAACTTTCCACATAAATTTTGGTGTACTGTGTATCTCTGTTTATGATGTGATGCATTGTTTTTTATTACATTTTATCATATGGTAAATGCAATCATATGTGAATGGAATCATTGATAAGTTAATGTTCTAGTTGAAAGTGGTATAAATTTCTCAATACTTATTCCACACCCCCCCCCCCAGTATTCCAACATCTTGTTCTCTCAATACACAATTATTCTCACTAACTCCCTCCTTTGATCAATATTCAAATATGAACTCTTCAATCAAAATTCATTCCCATCACCAATGTGAAAGTCTCTTTCATTCTTATACTTAGATATGGCCCATCTTGGTAGCCAATGGAATCCAAGTCAAATTCTAGTATTTTCTTGTTTAATGGTATCCCAATAATCATATTCCATCTTGCAACAAATCCACAAAATAAAGACCGATCTACCCTCTTCCACTAGGATCAATTGCTTCTAACATGGAAACAATTCTCTAGTGCTTACACATAATTACAAGCACTTTGTATTATAATAGTGTCCCTACTTCTCTTTCTTGCCCCTTGACCATTGTATCTCATCTTCCTTAGTAGCTCAGAACCAATGCCTCTAGTATTATTTTCAAATCCAACAAAATTTTCTTGTGAAAGGTCCATGGAAGGTGAGATTACCATTCTTGTCTTAGTCATGGTGTTGGATTCTACAGTAATAATGAAAGGTTTCTTTAATTCCATGGTCTCTTGGAAATTTTCATGTATCTTTTTCAATGCCTTCTCCTTGTTTTCCAATTATTATTACAGTTGAGTAATCATCAAAGTAAACCACTCCTCTTGCTAATTATCCATTTTAATAACCTTCTCTCCCAATTGCATAAGATGAAATTTGAACTTGTTCCAATCTACCATTATTGTGGAAAGAAAGTATTTATTTTCAACAAGTGCTTCTTTAGAAATGGTAGTTTTTTTATAGAGGTATAAAGGTTTTTTTACAAATATGCTATCCTTTGGTCAAACATATGCACCTTCTCCTTCAAGTGACAGTTCGCCTCTTGGAGCTACATATTACTAAACCTTAAGTATTCTATTCTTTCTCTCTTCAATGATTTACCTATGTTGATTCTTCTCTCTCCAAAGTACTAACATTTGATTCATGTTCAAGAATTCAACTAATCTAAGACATGGGACTTATATCCCTCATGGCTCACCAACACAAATCATTTGAAAAATGAAATATATTCTTCACTATATCTTGTTAGGATTGATTGCTAGGATTGATTATATGGATCCTTTCTCTATGTAACCTGGATAAAAGTAATCAATTGATGATGTAATTACAATCAACTCTCTCAATTTAAGATTCTCTACCATTAATCACCTATAGTCATACAATAAATGGCCCTGCCTCCATGTAGGAATAGGTAGAAAAGAATGGATTTATTTTCGATTGGTTCAATGCTTGAGTTCCTTTCTTGTAATGTAAATTTCAATTACCAATAAGATAATATGCATGAATGGATATAGCTAGCCTAGTTCATTTGTCATTAATGTCCAACCAAAATGACTTCAATGTCTCCCAGATTACAATTGGATTTATCACAAAATTGTTCATTAACTAGAGTGAATGGTTTTGATGCCAATCAATATGTGTTTCTTTTATGGCTCAAATAATAAGCAATTTCTTTTCACATTCAATTATAGTGGAAATTGTATATACCACTCATTTGTTTTATCCTTTCTTTTTCTAGTTACTTACCCTTATAATTAGAACTCAATACAATGAAAATGGCTATACTCTCATGTTCTAAGTGGTCTCAATCCTAACCAATATAGTGATCCAGCATGACAACTTGTATGTATGTATATTATTGAGAAGATACATAAATTAATGAAATATAAAAAAATCCATAAGAAACCAAATGTTTTGACAAAGGATACTTCGAGTGGTAAAGGTAAATGATTCAAAATTTAATAGCATATTTAATGGCCATCTACAACCAACCGGCCAACACACTCATCATGGAGACATCCCATTATTTTCACACAAAGAGGTCACCTACTAAGTGGTGTAACATGTGTATGACCCATAGAGGCACCAACAACCACCATCGACATCTTGTGCTACAAGTTATCTACCGGATGTTTGTATGGTTGCAGGTCTCATGTAATTTTTTAGTATGGGCTATCCTCCCTTTCCAATGGCTTCAATGTTCCATGAAATTCCATAATCCAAGGATAGAACTAGAAATGTACCTAAATACTTGCAACAATCAAAATATGGCAACCATTGATCCTGAAATTTGAAGTTGTATGGAAGATTGTCATCCCAGAGATGTTGTCATTCACAATTTATAATTTTCTAATGGAAAACATTTTTTCAATAAAAATAACATAATTATAATATGGGACTCTCCACTATTACCACGAATGCAACTAGCAACAACAATTAACCATAAGTGAGAAAAAATAATCTCCAACATCCAAATCTACACCACAACCATAGAGAAATATCAAACCAAATTAATGCACAATGAACAACGTGTTTACCATGGAAACATAAGTGGGAAAATCAACTTTGAATGGTTGCTCAATCTTCAATTAAAAAATATCAAGTTACAATGTAGCCCATGGCTCTATGGCCACTCAACCATTTACACAACCAATATCTTATGCATCCTCACCACTTGGCCAGTAAAAATACCTCTATGACTTCAATTACAAGAATATAGGTATATATAGGGGGTAATGGGAAAGACAAAATATTAGACCTTTGATTTCTCATTCCTATCTCTCTTCTCTCCAATTTTCAATTAATAATTTTTTTCATAATTTTCTTTTATTTACTTTTAAAATCTTGCATTGCCTTTTTTTTCTTATGTATTCATTAATTGTCAAATTTATTGTGGGTAATAAGTCTTACAACCATTCATTTTTTTGGAACTATTTCATAGCAATGTTTATGATGAATGTGGTGCATATCAACAATATCATCCAAAAGGACAAGGTCAACATAACTCTTAATTAGGGGCTTGTTATAGTATCCTTATATCTCTTGAGGAAACATGGAGAATGTGTGTTGTTCAAGAAGCGATTAAAGAAGCACTTCATCCTTGGAAAGGTATACATATAAATACAAGGAAATAATATGTACATTGCAATGTGAGTAAGGCTTGGCTCGAGATAGGGATTGATCACTCATAACACACATAGGAATCAACGAGGCTTCGGATGAAAAGTACCTAATCAAGGAACCTTTATAAATTTATCATAAACCAAATGGATTAGGAGGGTTCATTTTGGAGAAAGAATGAGGATCATGATTAGCCTAGTAAATATTCCCTTCTTGGTAGAAGAAGAGATAACACTTGAAAGTGAAGGAGATATTGACCATTGGAACCAAGGATAAGATTAATATACTTGAGATATTGATAGAAGCCCACTATCTAGGAAGGGATGAAATTGGAATTTAAGGAAATGTTTATATACATAAATATCATAGGATTATCTTAAGAGTTTTTGCATTGAAAACACACCAAATGGGTTTGCCTAAGATTGGTCACATGGAAAGCATGACATATACAAATGGGCATAATGTTCAAATAAAAATATAGGGTCCACCACGACCTTCATGAGAATAAAAAAAATCATTCAAACATGGATGTATAAAAAGGAGGATACACACATGCATTGATCCTCAGGGAAGCACAATTTTGACAAATCAAAGGAAAATAAGGACCACCAACCCTAGTTCAAGAATAGGTTACATAAGTAAGAGACAGAATGAGAATATTCCTTAATTATTTAGGGTAGGAGTGAAGGGCATCTATGATGTGAATTCCAATGTTGTGGGAGGATAGATCATCAAGAATCAAGTATGACTTAGACTTAGGAAGGAGAGGATTTGTTGGACTTGGAAAATATTTTAGGCTCACCATGGAGATATCCCCCACCAAGAAAGGTGGAAAGAGCTCTGGTGTTGGAGTATTTGAGGAAGAGGAATCCCCTTGGATGGTTAAATGTGATACCTAAGAAAAAAATATGGTAATGTAAACCTAATTCAAACTTGACATACCCAATGAATGGTATCAGTGTAGGCCACGGGAATAGAAGAATGAGGGAGGATACCACAGACACATATTTCCATAGAAAGGGACAAATTGATCGAAAAATCATTTATCGGGAAAGGGAAGAATTGATAGAAACTCCTTAATGGATTCACCAGTGTAGTGCAATGGTTAGAGTGAAGTAGTGCTCCACCACACAAATGACCTTATCATCATAATGAGGGAATGGAATTGTCCCCAATTCTTGACAACAATAAGGAATCATATGGGTAAATGGGAGGAAGAGGAGAATCCCTTCGATTACTTGTTGAAATATAGTTTCAACTTTTCATATATACTTTGGTTTATTTAGGGTACTTTGATTAGGTCTCAAGTATTTCTTTTATATCTATGAAATGTAAGACAAACTAGAAAATAAAGCAAGTTGATTTACCTCTTAATTAATCTAGGTGATTTAGCTAGAAAAAATAATGAAACAAACCCAAAGTAAAAATTGGGAAATATTTGATGAACACACTTATGTAAATAATATCTTGAACTACTTGCTGAAACTAGCAAGAGTTGATCTTACCTCCACACTCCAAAGTACCGAGATCCCCTTTTTATTGTACCTAGATAATATATAAACTGTGTGAACTATATATATAAACACACTAAATCTATAAAATCAATAAATATGACAATATTATCAATCATGGGTGGATGATATTTTCCCTCATTTATGAGGTGATCTTACTACAATATTAATGTTGATGATACTCCTCACAAGGGCTTGCAAGAATCCAAGAGGAGCACGCAAGAGAAAACCCTAGATCCATCAAACTAAATGAAAAGAACTGAGGAATTGAAGATAAAAGATGAGTAATATAGTGAGGTTAAGTCCATGTTGTGAGAGAGTTGATGGAAAAGGATACTATTCTAGGCAACCCAATTTCTTGAGAGGAAGGAGAGAGAGGTCTTAACAAAAATATGGCATAGTATCAACACTTTTTTGAATGAGAAGCAAGATTCCAAAATAATAGAAAATCAAGGATATTTATAGACAATACTAACACATAGGAAAGTCTAGGGTATGAAAAATAGCCAATGAGGAAAATTAACCTTTTTAATTATTGATCCACTTGTATAGTTGAGTGATCAATTAGTTCTTTCCTAATTTGTGGCTTTTCACTATAAAACGAGTTTGTGTTTCATTGGTCCATGGGAGACAAATGTGGATGTTTTGTACAAGCCATGGATCATGCATTATAGACAAATACAAAATGTGGTTGTTGGGTCCTAGTTGCATGTGAATCAATTTTCTCATTATTGTGGTCATTTATTAGTTAGTGAGAATATGGATTATTATGTATTTATGAAAAAATATGGGGGTTTAAAATGTAAAATTGGTTTTTATGGAGGGAGTGGAGTTAAGAAGAATTTATTTCCCACCTCCATCAAGAATTATATATTAGGGGTTTGGGGTTCTGTTGATCAGATATCATCTCTTGTGTCTTACTTTGTAAAACCATCTCATCTCTAAGGAGTTGTGGATGCATAAGGGAGTCAAAGGAGCGAGTAAGTTTATCTCACTTTCCTACTAGGGGAAAGACATGCATATGGAATGAGTTTTTATTAATATAATAAAATAGATCCGAAGGACATTTTAAATATTTCGGAACATTTTTTTTTGCAAAACTGATAGTTATGTGATTGTTAGTTGTGTAATTAGCATTGTTATGGTTTTATGAAGTTTATGGTTATTTATATTAGGGTTTTTTTCTATAATAAGTTGGTTATATGAGAAAAGAGACAACATTTTTCACCAATTGGGAAAGTGATCTTTAGTCTTCCCTCAATGGACAAGTGTCAGCAGTGTCATGGGGATGAGATTGTTGCAAGAACCCAAAGTTAAGAAGTCGTTTTTCCTTCTATTGAGATGATGGCCACATTCTTATGGATTGTTGAGTGGTTTATTCATTCTAGAATCCATCTATTGTTTTTGGTATTGAAAAAGAAAATATATATTTTAGATTTGTGATAAGGATCAAAGTGTTGGTCCACACCTAGAAGCTCTCAAATTTTGGATATCTTGATGCATAGTTGAATAGATATCAAATCCATTTGTAATAACATGTGCATGTGTGATATTCATGGTTGATTAGAAAAAAATTGGTCCATTGCAATCATAAATCCTAGGGACCAAACACATCATTGTATTATTATTATGGATGTGTTACCCCCGATCCTAGGGGTAACTAAGGATATGATGTCTTGAGGCCCATAGGTATAAAACATGGAGTACCGAGAGACAAATGGATACCATATCCCAAAGAGCCCCTTCGTTTCACACACATAACCATTCATCATTGAAAATAGAGAAACATCTTCTACATTGGCCTGGCTCCCAGAGGACAATAGGTCTTTCTTCATGAGATAACAAGTCTAGTCTCATGGTAAGTGTCACTTTAATATTTGATGCATTTACCCATGTTGCAAAGAGTCCTTTCTTGATAATAGAATGTTTTCTTGGAAATTATATATTTTTCTTAATTTCACCTTGGTGATTGGCATGGTATCCTAGTAAGTTGGTCACTGTCGAGAAAAGGTTTGCTACTAAGGGGTTTCCTTGAAGGGTCATCGTACCATTCCTCACTCATAATTACCACTTTCTACACTTCTTCCCCTTCGTTTCCTCATATTTTGGGTTTTCAGGTGCATTGAACCCAAGAAGGCCTTGTACCTCATTTCATGGGAAGAAGGGGATAAAGGACCGGAGGTGTTGTAGTTGAAATCATACATAAATTATCTCCCTAAGGTCCTGATATCCATGAAATGCTTCTCTGAATCAATAAAGGACTTCTTTAAAAATAAATTAAAAATGTCTTGCTTGATGGGGAATGCATTGCGATGTTATTTTATTATCAGTGCATATTGAACTCAATGTGTTCTAACTTCAAGTGGAATTCTGGTGTTATTTTTCTTTCCATTTCACATAGCACTAATTGTTCAGACTTAGTAAAAAATAAAAACATTGGGCTTGGGAAAATGTTGCATTGCAAACAAAGGGAAATTCAAGGATGAAGCACACCCTCCACAAAGGCACCCATAAATGAGATAATATGAACCATTGATATGTTAAAATATCCATCCCCAAGAGTCCTTCCCCAATCAACCTCATACTCATTACATGGTATTGATAGGGTCTTCCTAGGAAAAATACCTTGACTTGGGGTTTGGCCTACTCAATAGGACATCATGATACCCCTACCATACCTAAATTTGGTAAATTTTATAAGGTCTTTGAGCATTTGTTTAATTTGAAAAGGGGGATTTAGTGTACTTTTTTGGGTGGTTCTTGTATTAAATGTGGCTTACTTGGCATGATTCATATGACTTATGAATTCTTGGAGGATGTATTTTTTTTTCTTTGTATGGTATTGCCCGGTGAAAGCTACTCATGAAAGAACTATGCCACTTGGACCTTAATAGGGGATTGAAATCCCACAG
The DNA here is from genome assembly GCA_009831015.1 of Picea engelmannii. Taxonomy (NCBI): domain Eukaryota; kingdom Viridiplantae; phylum Streptophyta; class Pinopsida; order Pinales; family Pinaceae; genus Picea; species Picea engelmannii. The sequence goes on along the minus strand of ML781044.1, from coordinate 418,496 downwards.
GATGGATGTCATGCCCACATGTGGGAGACCATTGATGATGAATGTTGCACCTTCAGAGTGGAGGAATTTTCCTTTGGAGGTACCTTAGCATCATTGTAGGATGAGATTGCACCCATTTTCCACTTCAATGTAGCCTTTGGAGACATGGGACATCACCCACTATCCCTTGATGTCATCTTGGAGGCTAGGGTTTGGTAGACGATGTGGTTCCAGAGCCGGTTTGACAAGTTGAGGCTCATGGCATGGGAAGTTTGCACACAGGATCATGACAAATGGCCTTTGGATTCAAAAAATTCCACTCATTGAGACTAGATATCAGATTCTTTATCCCTATCTCACCCTCCTAGGACATGATATCACCCTTTTTAAGGTTTTATTTTATGTAATTTTAATTTTTGCAAATTGTAAAGGAAAATGAAGGGGGTCAACCCTCTTCTAATTTGTTGTTGATAATTTAAAGTGGAAAAATGGGCTTATATGGACTCATATAAATACATGACCATCTCATTTTCATTTTTCATGATTCATTACTCACCCTTTGTGAGAACAAGCCTGAAATTTTTTCCCTACTTAGCTATGTTTCTCTTCTGCACTAATGCCACTTGCTTGGAGGATCAATTTGTCTATGCCTTTGTTGGTTTTTGGATGGAATTTATGCAATTAAGGTTTGATATCATGTTATCTTGGTGAAGTATGTAAACTTTATGCAATTTTATATTTGTGCTATCAATGTTCATGGTAATTTATCCTTTTCATACTAGACTTCTTTCTTGGTGAAACCCTAAGAGAGGAACATAAGTGCTTCCTCCTCTCATAAGGTTAATTTTGTCCAAAATGTGTGAAGGAATCCTTGCTAGGGTTAGAATCCTAAATCCCTAAAGTTCTATAACTTTAGGATTTTATCCCTACACACTTGATTTCTTGACTTAGTTGAATTATTAAGAAGGGAGAAAATGTTTCTAGAGCCCAAAAGTGCTTGCACTCTAGAAATCCTTCTCGTTAAGGCTTAAACCCTAAGGCCCTAATGTGCTAGCACCTTAGAGTTTAAGCCTTGCCTCTCAGTCTTTGTTATCTCAATATTCAAGCATTATTGTATGTTTTTGTTATCAAGACTCAATAGCTCTCAGAGGCACTAATTTATAGCTCTTTATCGGTCAAATTGATCAACATATGTTGTCTTTCAATTCTCTCAATATTTCTACTAATTTTGCTAACACTAACACTCACTAACTCTCTAGTAAACGTGTTGTTGCTAAAAAAAAAATCTACAACCATATTAATACACTCTAATTTATTGCATACACTCTTGTAAAGGTGGTTTAACTTCCTTAGAATTTATCTTAAGTAATTAAATATTTTTCTATGAGATGCATGCTTAATTTTCTTGGTCAATTGTTGAAATTCTAAGCTCTTTTTATTGTTGTTGTTACAAATTTGTATTTTTGTTGTAAGACTGGTGTATTGCTGCATATTTGTACCAGCCATTGCAATTTTCATTGTCTAGTGCCTCCTGGAGGTATTTGTTGCATGTTTGAACTTGGAAATCATCATATATTTTCTATAAAGTTTCCTTGTTCTAGGAAGGTACTCAAACAACTTCATACTCTTTCTATTTCCTTGACCTAGACTTTTCTTTAGGTGATTGTTGAGTCTCCATTTTGACATCCCTATTACCTTGTCTTATCTTCTATTTTGGTCAATTTTACCTCTGACTTATGCATATGTTGGCTATTTCTTCCACAAACCTACCTTGTGACCTTATCATATGTGTAATGAGGTAACCCATGTTATAAACATGATTTGTTTGATTTCTTGATTAATTGGGACTAAATGATTGAGGTTTATGCTACTAATTACTTTGAATATTATTAAGCAGCTTCATGAGAAGGCACCACTTCATCTGGTACTCATCTTTGGGATTCATCCAATACTTCCGCAATTCCGGTACCAACTTTGCACCTATTCTAGTACTACCTCTGCGCTGATCCGGTACCAACTCTACACCTATTCTGGTACCACCATTGCATTGATACGGTACCAAGATATTTTACTTTGCTAGTCCGGTACTAAACCTGTGTCTATAGGATTAATGTTTTGAACGAGTACATTGGTCATGGCTCCAAGAAATTAGTTGGATGGAAGCATCCTTGGTTCGTTTGAAGACCACGATAGACTTCATCACTCATGCACTTTGTTTCATGAGGATGAAGTCCATTCCTTGAGATATGCTATGATCACAAATTGTAGTATTTTGTAAGCATTTGATAATTATCTTTAGGCTTTGATTGTAACGGTTGGCCTTCTTTAAAAGGAATTTTGTATAGATGATAGACAGTAAGGAATGATATACACTGTTATGCTAGGAAATGAAATGTTGAATTACTGATTCACTTGATTAATTGAAGGAATATGAATGCTAGTTTGTGTAATTCATGGATATGAGTAAAGTGTTTAATCTATAATTTCTTTAGAGATACCTTGTTGGTTCAGCAAGGGCCCACCGCCCCAACCAAGGTAAGTCTCCCTGTATATGACAATGTGTGACATAAGTTAATTGTGTGAGTGTGCAAATATAATAGTTGTATGTTATAAATGATTTTGAGTGCATGAACTTTCCTAAGTACAATACAGATTTCTAAATAGATACCTTTTGATTTTGGCTCGGTGTGAATGAACAATTATACATTAAGCATAGTGGATGATTCTATTTATGTTTCTGTAGAGTGATATTTAGTCAACAAAAGCTAGATAGATGTTTGGGATTGTTATATAAGAAATTGTTATTTTTCTGAGTTTGAAAGTTTTAATAATTGTGTTGTCCTCAGTAGGTACAAGAGAAACTAGACTTCATCTCTCACCCTTCATGCTCCAGTAATGAATTCTTTCAATCATATTGATTGTCTCCCGTATTGAGGAATGTTTGATTGAAATTGATTAGGTCATCATTGGTTTATTTTCAAGAGTAAATAGAGTGAATTGTTATGTGAATTCAATTGCTAAAGGAAGCAGGGTCTTAGATCATCTCTTCATTTCATGAGCCTATAATGAATGGACTTTCTATCTGAGAAATAACCTTTTCAGTTGATTGTTTGCTTGAGAGTTTTACTATGAGCTTTATCTTCAAGTTTGAAGTTGTGTGAAGTGTTGAGATATTCCAAAAACAGAGTGTTATGTTATTGATTGTTTATTGATTGAGCTAGATACAACAGACATAGATAGGTTACCTATTTTCGACACATATAGTGTAACAAATCTTTTGAATACGAATATCAGATTGATATTTAAATGAGTGCAATATACTAAACATATATTTACACCAGCAGTGATCAAGATAGAGGGTGGTAGGCTTGGCTACAATACTTGCTACTATGATCCCTTGAGGTCACCGAGGAAGCCTCCCCTATGGTGGACCTCCTCCATCACTAAAATGAGGGAATTTATTACTAAGGTGAGAGTGGTAGGATTCTCCATAGTTACATAGATTTGGGGGAATTCTGTTGGGATTTTCACAAGTACAAATTCCGCGATAAAATTTTGGCCCCATTTCTAAGGAGCACTGAGTCATTCTCCTTAATGACATAGTTTTTTTTTAACTTTTCCTGAAACCCATATCTCTCAAATGTTTCCTAGCAAATCCACTAAGGGTAGTTCCCTCACCTTCCTTTGATGATCCTAGAAGGATCATCAAGCGACTCCATTGATATATTTTGAGGTGTCATCCTACTCTCAAATTTGTGATATTGCATATTTTCAAGTAATGGGATTATGGCACGATGGTCACTTCACAGAATTTTTCCCTCCTTGGATATTCAGGATATTCCAGGACACCTAAATCACTATTCTCATGGTTGGGTGAATAATTTTCAAAACTTTGACGGAGACACATCCTCAGCTATTGTTCATGTTGTGAATTTATTGAAGTATGTTTCTAAGATGAATGTAACACATCGAGATGTGTTGATAAGACTATTTTTGATATCTTTGGAAACAAGACAAAGTTATTGGGTTGATCATATTCTCCATCCGAAGAGTATATCTTCTCTTGAAATATTCATTGAAAAAATCCTCAAAATGTGGGCCTTGATAACACAAAGATATGAATACACTTTCCATGATATCACGATGTTCCTCCAAAGGGAAGTGTTATGTTTTATCCATGTTGAGGAAGATGAAGAGTCCATTGATGAACAAGAAGTTGAAGAGGAGATTTATGAAGAGGGTTACCAATCCCTTGAAGAGGAACGAGAATTGCCTCATGATTATGTTGAAGGAAACAAAGACTTGATTGAAGAATAGTTTGATGTCGAAGAAGAGGCTCCTCATGAAGATGAAGTGTTGTTTTTTTCTCCTCCATTTCTTGAAGTAATCCAAGCTTCCATTCCTCCTACGCAAGTAGAAGAGAATGTGGTGAGTTATTTCCCTCTCCAAATTCTTGATGATGCTTTATTTCATGATTTAGAAAATGAAGAAGTGTTAGAGGAACCCTTGGATGCACTATTCCCTTCATGCTATAATGAAAGTGATAATCTAATTGATGATATTGATGAGTTTATACATGTTGGCAGATGTAAATGGGATGTGACTTGTCACTACTTTAATGGAGATCCCATTTATGATATTGAAGGTTATTTTCAATTGTTATCGTTAGAAAAACCATATGTCAATGATTTGGATGTTTGGAAACATGAAGATGAAATTATTACAGATTTGTTCCAACCACTTAGGGATGGGATATTACAACAAACACATGATGATTTTTTGTCACATCTTAGAGGGTTTGATACTTATTCTTTTGAGAACTTGGATTTATTCTATGAAGAAAATTTTGAACCACCACTATGCTATGATTTTGATGAGGGTAATGACATGATTGGCCAAGAGAGATATTTTCATGATGAGGGTTTCCAACCTTATCCCTTTTCACCTTGCTATTCCACAATAGATATGGTTGGTAGTTCTACTCATGATAGTCACTTACACATATTTTTTCAACCTATGGTTTTTTGTGGTGGTTTTCAGTTTCACACACAAGATCAATAGACCTTGGGTTGGGAGAATTGTTTTTTCTCTAGGCCTATTTTGATCCCTTACCCTTCTCTTTCTTCTTATGTGGTAAACTGTTAGAAAAATGGGATCGCAGAGAAATAAAATAAAATAAATGAGGAAATAAAACACAGAAGATACACAATGCAATAGAGACACAGATATACATGGTTCACCCAGTGTGGGATACGTCCACCAGAGAAATTTTCAGGTCCTTCCTTTATTATTATCCAACAAATGAAGGGATACAACCTACAACACACCTGTTGTAACTTCCTCTTCTTTCTCTCATGGTATCCTCACTCAGAATACAATATTCACCATGATGCATAGCCACAATACATTTCACTCGTAAAAGAGTTTTTCATTCTAGGGAAAAAACCCTAACACAACTTATATCGTCAGATATGTGACCTTATAATGAATGATCCAGATTTACTATGAAATTACAATATACATTTACAAGGAAATTTTTCCTTCAGGGGCCCGCTTGCCCTCAGACCCTACAGAGGGGGTAATGTTAGAATATGAAAGATATGTGCTCATTTTACCATTGACAATACCCTTGTCACCCAACCATAGGCCGAATCCACCCTCTGAGCACCTTAACCTTGACAGAGAATCACTCTGAAAGAAAACCCTAGGCTAGATAGCCAAACAAAGGGTAGAGCACCTTTCCCCAAGGATAGAGCATCAAAAAAGGTTGATCAGATGTTCCAAACCCTATCCAAGAGATAGTCCAAGACAAAATGTAATTGCTAGCTGCAGAAGTTGCACCGACATCTCTCCTCAAACCTACGCACAAGACTAGGCACTGCAATGCGCACCAGTTGTTGCTCTGCAATTTTTGAAAATGTGACAAATGAGAATTGGCGCCTTGTATTTATAGTAATCTGGAAGACTTACTGGGGCTGACTTCTCCTTCTGGGTACTATATGTTCAGTATATTATTATTTCCTCTAGCCGACTTCTTCTCTTGGAGGATAATAACACAATATAATTTATCTTCTTGAGTCGGCAAGTCTTCTAGGGTTATTAGCCAACTCATTAGGGTTTCTTCTTGCTTCCCGGAGTATTATATTCTTGTCAGGTTCACACGTGGAGGTAAATACCTCCCAGAGCTACCATAATATCAATACTCCCTCCTAGCTAGGGAGGTATTACAGGTAATGGTCTTGAGCAAAAAACATACTATTCACCCGGTAGCATCAACATAGTTATATAGACTAGATCATGACTAGATCATGAGCACCACCATCATCATCATCAGCTGCATCATCTCTCGAAACCATACTCTATATGAGTAATCAGACATGATGCTCACTCCACAGAGTGATACAAGAGCCATTCTTCTAATCTAGAAGAGTAAATGTTCTGAACCATTTTCTGTCTGGAAAATCTCTGTTCATCATTCATCTGGCTGATAATTATTTCCAATAAACTATCGATAGTCTTCAAGGAAATCAGAACAAAATATAACCCAACTGTGTCTATCCATAGTAGTACATAACTACAATCCAATGGTACACTACCACACCAAGTAACACACAGGTACTTGATCAGCAACATATAGTCACAAATAGTGGAACATATCCACCATAGTAGTATACATCTACTGTCATACAGTATTCATAACAAACATCTTATAGCAACCTGCACAGAAACAATGTTATGATATAAACTGAATCATCTGGGCCAATCTTTCACTCACATCTATGAGATCTGAAATAATATCTTCCCTCGGTGTAGAACATCAACAATGGGTTATCTTCCCTATTCTTCTCAAACAAGGAAGAATGATTGTTTCTGATTTCTGAGCCTGGACCATTCCTCACCTTGGGCCATTCCTCCTACACTAATCAAAGTGCACCCTGGAGAGAATGTATAAACCCTAAGGAATTTCTGTCCCTGATTACTTAGCCTTGACCATTCCCCACTATTATTGGACTAATCGGTAGGTGCAGACACTAACAGATCTCCCTAGATCCACCTGGATCTAGAACAAAACAAGACAGGACATGACTCTTACCCTAAGTTATGATCATTGAATTAGCTAGTAAGGAGGAACAAGTGACATACCTTTGTATCACTTCCTTAGGTATCTGTTTCTCTTGCTTCGCTCCGGTGCTCTCGTGAGATCAAGTCCAAGACAACACAAACCAACCAAAGTGAAGATAGCACAATGTATTCAATGTCAACTTATGCATATGATCAAGGAATTAGACAATAAAGTAAGAATGACTTTATGGGAAAGGTACATGTCGTTGTATCATATTAATTGAAAGTAGAAGATACAACCTGATTTCCTTGATGTCACAAGCTTCCTTTTGGTGGCTCTCGGTTCCAACACACACACTTGTTCTTGAAATTGCATGAAGAAGATATAATATCTCTTGATAGACCAACTAGAGTCTCCAAGCTTCTGTTTCAACAAGGTTCTTCACACAATTCTTTCACCAATTCTTCATTCAATCTTGCTTAAACTTTTCCATGAGAATCCTTTCAATATATAGGAGAGGGTGATATGGTTACATGGATAAGAATGATCCCATCAAATCAGAGAAGCCAGTAAAATGACAACCATATGAATGCCAATTCATTCTCTAGAAGATTCCCTTCTAGAACCCTCGAGACCTCTTCTCTTTTCCAAGCTTGAAAACAAGTTCGCACCCTATGTATAGAGAAAAATGTGAGAATTTCACACCCTAGATGAAGGTGGCCTACGAGAATGAGTCATTCTCACACCCTAGGCCATATGCAGCCTGCGAACCCACTTTAAAAATATGTATTCGGGAAGGAGATAAATGCCACTTTTCTCAGGAGAAAGTTATAGTTGGGAGCCTGAATACACTCTTATTAAGATATCACCAAGATGACTAAAATCATGTGTAACAAAATTCCCCCCAAATTATGAGGCCGGAATCTGTGACAGCCGAAATACTTTGTAAATTGTGTGTGTGTGTCAGAAACCAGGAGCGCACCTAATCGAAAACCTGCAAACAATCAAGCATCTGTAGAATATCATACCAGTTCTAAGGTAGGCATTCCCATACTCAAATCACAAATGAATGACATCATGAACTTAGGTCATGGCCACCAATCATAGACCATGGATCCATGCCGTCAAAATACTGTACAACCACCAAGAATACACTGTGGATCTGTGCGAGAAGACTCAAATTGGGACGACATAGCCACGTGACATACAAAGTGGATCTATGTGTCAACAAATTATACATATTCCATCGCAATCTGGATCAAAAAGACAAGACCCAGGGTCTTCAATCCCGTCACCTGAAAGTACGAATCTAACCATGTGATTACATGTGTCGAAGTCGAACATGGTAGAAACCACTTTATTACCATTCATTGATGAAACCGTTAACAAGTGTGAGGGAAATCACCATTAATGTCAATGACTCCCAAGGTACACTAGTACAATCCAATGACTGTGAATAAATGAGTTGAGGTCGAATATTCAATAGAATCTCCTGATCAGGGGTCAATGATGAAAGCCCACTGTTGAAAGCGAGGAAACCTACCATTGAGGCATGCAAGTTCCAAGGTACCAAATAATTTCTAAGTCTTGTTTCCGGATAATGAGCTGGAGTCAACAGAACAAAACTCGTCACAGGAGGGCCTTGATGTATCTCCCATCAATGACACGAAATGAGTAACAGATTTTGAAGGTGAAACAGAGTATCATGTAGGTTGAACTGGACACAGGGAAGGACAACACGGAGAGAATGGACAACTGCAGATAGCTGACTCAATAGAGGTTTTGGATGAACTTCTCTTGAACATATGAATGACATGACCAATGATTTGGCAGCACTGACTCAGAGACGACTCAAGATATGAACTTGTAGCAAGTCGAATGAGAGACAAATGGATTTCCCAAACCGGCTTCATATAATGAATAGGGGGGTGTCATGTTCAAGAGCGACACTTACTACCAATAATATGAATACGAAAACACATCCCTTTCCCAAATTCTCCCCCACCATTTCTGGCGAATACCTCTTTATTTTTACGCAAGCTTGAGGAGGATAACATATGATTGTTGATGTAAGCTCATCCTTCGGATGAGTCCCTCAAAGTATGTTTATCGAACCTTAGGATGGAGTGGTTCAGTCCCATTATGGGTCTTTCGATGTTTGTTTAACGAGTCCAAAGATAGAAAAATCGAAGGTTTTTCATGATTATAGAGTCTGGAAAAACACTAAAAAGAGAACTCTCTCAGTTCCTTTTTCGTAAAGTATTCTGATGAGACCGAAAAAGAGATATATTATCGCCCAACAGACACTTTCCTCAAATACTTTAATGAGCATGAAAATAGAAAGATCGCTCGGTAATCTTTTCATGTTTGGAGAGTCTGAAAAGAGCTTAAAGAGGACTCCAGGGGGTTCCTTTTTCATATAACCTTGTTGAGCCCAAAAAAGTGATAAAAATGTGCTTGATTATGTTCTCATGTATTTTCGAGCGTGAGAACAAACAAAGACCAAGCTTGAGGTTTTTTCTAAAAACCATAAAAAAAAAACAATTTAAACATGCGACGAAAAATAGAAAATGTTTGTATCCCTGCGTATGGATGTTAAAGTTGTCAAGTGTACAAAAAGTCACACTCATAGGGCTAAAATTCACGCTCAGACGTTCTCGCAGGCTAGCCACACAGGACCTGCGAGAATGCATGATTCTTGTAGGTGGCCCCAAAGGCTCATGCGAGAACCTCGCACTGTGCTAAAGGGGCTCCTACGAGAACCACAAAAGGAAAAAATGATTTGGTTTTTTCTCAATGAAAAAAGTGCCAAGGCTTGAAGAGAGTTGTTGACCTTCTTCTTATGGTTCTTGTGCAGGCATTTGGCTATCACAATGGTTCTATAATGGTGTGAAAGAGAGCATGAAGAAGATGATGCTATTGCCAGGAATAACCTGGGCACCATTGCTGACTTGCGAGACAATGGTCTCCTGAAATTCTTTCGGATCCCCGATATGAGGGCCCAAGTCAGGCTATTGGAGTACCTTGTTCATATGTGGGACGTGGACCAAAAAGTATTCCACGTGGGGGTCCACACATTGTCCTTGGATATTGGGGACGTTTATTTCCTAACAGCATTGTCACGGCGTGGGTACCATGCTAGCTTGATCGGTAGCTGAGGTGGTGGGTTGCCTATAAGTGAGTATTGTCGTCAGTACTATGTTCCAGAGGCGGAAAGAAGCAAAGGAAAGGTGACCATTTGGGGGGTCTAGGATTTGACCCTTCACACTATCTTGTTCACCATTACTCATATGGCTGGGACTGCTGCTCCACACATGGCTCTCCAGAGCTATTTTTAGTATCTCATAGAGTGTACTGAGCCTCGGATCTTTAACTGGTTAGACGCAGTCCTTCGTAGAATGAAGAGGTAGTTGACTAAATGCAGGAAAGGCGACCTAAAGCAATTCGGTACGGGTCACTATTGGTGTCCTTCTTTCTTGAGAGGGTTACCTTGCTGAGGTTGCAGGTTGAGTGGGGTTTACCGGCTCCAGAGGATCCGAGGATGTTGAGGTGGTGTAACATCATGTCCCAACATGTAGCTGGACCAATCATTAAATACAATGATTCCGTCTTTGACTGGTTGCGGCCACAAATGTTGATGGTCAATGATTATGCCTATGTCAGATTTGACTTCCGAGGGGATCTAGACTTGGTCCTACTTGAGGACGCTCAATGGGGAGATCTAGGTAAGAAGTACACATTTTTTTCATTTTTTAAATGTTTTTGTGGGTTTTATCCTATGCAAATGTTTTTATGTTTGTCCAAGGTCTAATTACAAAAATTATTTTTTGATGACACAGACATGGGGCCTTATCGACCTCTGGGTACTTCTCCTATTCAGCAACGAGGAGAGGTGGCTCCAGTGCCACGATGGGACGTTGAAGATTATGAGGCAGTGGAACAAAAATTAGAGGGTTTGACTGCTGACATTCCTGACATGCCTCTCGGAGAGGTCCCGTGTCGTTATCAGCGTCATACGGTGGGCGTCTCAGAGTCTATTGGCCAACTGCTTCGTAGGGTTTCCCGGGAAGTCATGTTTTATCGTGAACATCATCCATGACGTTAATTTGTAGAAGCAATGAGCTTCAGATTTTGAAATTTTGGTTCTTGGATAGAACTTTTTTGTAAAAAACTTTTGATCGTTATATATACATATATGCAACTTCTACCAGCTTATCTTGTGTTGTGTGATACTTGTGATATGATTGATTTATAAATGGCCCAAATGTCTTTCTAATACATAATTAGCTAATGCATTAGTTAATGTATTTAGACATCTAGGAATATGTTGATACTTAATATAATCAAAATAACGTTCCAAGAGGCGAATTCGCAAATATACCCGTAATAAAATAGGACTTCGAATAACATAGACATTACTTAACTGTAGTACTACTAGTTGCGAATCGAGTCATACAACCAAGTGACGGATACCGAGCAAGATAACATCAATCAACAATTCGATAACAGCGCTATACTCTTCAATATTGTTGGTCGCATGGCCGAGGCACATACCTTGTAGAGTGACAAGTTCGTTTGTAGGGGCGTAAATTGCCCACATAGCAGAAGCAAGGTTCTGAGTACTACAGCTAGCGCCATCAGCGAAGCTAATGTGGGGTAGCAAAGACTCCGACATCTGGAAATCAAACACAACGTAACATAAGGGCAGAGACCAGATAACGAAAAAAGCATACTACAGTAACACACAAGAAGTATGATACAATAAAATACAAGTACTTGTGCACAGGTGATCTTATGCATAGTACTTCTTTAAGTACAACCCATTTTTGGGTTCACTCAAAGGGATACTATCGTAATATACTAGCTCGTAGGCTCATTTCTCCAAAACTCGTCTAACGATATAAGGACCTCGCCACATGGCTTCGAATTTTCCAGCTCCTAGCATATCTCGATCTTGTTCGTAAAGGAGAACCAGATCTCCTTCGAAGAAAACACGGGGCTTGACATGTTTGTCATATTGGGCCTTGACATGTTTCTTCTAGGCTTCAATGACTATGGTAGCATCCCGTCGAGTTTCGTCTAATCACATGAGATACAACATATGTTCTTCTTTAGCAAAGGTGTTTGGTAGGAGTTCAATGGCTAGTTTCAGGGAAGGTATCTCACATTCAATCGGGAGGATAGCTTCAAGACCATAGCCTAACCAGAATGGTGTAAACCCAGTAGCAGACTTAACGGATGTCCAGTAGGCCCACAATGCTGAAAACAACATTGTGTGCCAACTTGTTTTGTGAAAACCTATCATCCGTCAAAGCATGGTTATGAGAACTTTGTTAATTTCTTCGACTTGGCCGTTGGCTTATGGGTAATAGGGCGTTGAGTTTTCATGGTGAAGACCCAACTTTTCAGTGATTTTGGACATCATGAAGTTTCTAAAGTGGTTACCGTGATCAGTGACGATAGCCAGAGGAACACCAAAAAGAGCTATGATGTGATTGAAAATGAATAATGTTGCAGTCTTTCTAGTATTGTTAAATGTCGACATCGCCTCGGCCCATTTCGTAAAATAATATACGGCTACAATAATATATCCATGCCCCCCGGCCGAGTGGGGGTGACATGTCATGAAATTGATGCCCCATTTCACAAAGGGACCAATGGAGACCACAGGGTGAAGAGGAGCAGGATGTGATCGTATCTTATGATTATAGGTCTGGCAAGCGTGGCATTTTTGGACAACGATTATGCAATTGTTAAATAAAGAAGGACAATAATACTCTGCTCGTAAGATCTTCTGGGTAGTAGCATGCCCAGACATATGACCACCACAGGCTCCAGAATGGCAATCATTTAAGGCTTTCTCGGCTTCATAAAACGTGAGGCAGCGTCGAAAAACTGAGTCAATCCCATGATGATAAAGAGTATTCCCAAGGATAATATATTGATGGGCTTGGTAGCGTATTCAACACTGGTCAGTACTGGAAAAATTGGGCTAGAAAGTATGGGTTTGGAGATATATGATGATATTGTCGTACCAAAGATCATTGGAACTAATTAGGAACATGGATTCATCAGGTAATGAATCGGCTGCTACATGTTCTGTTTCGAATTAGAGAAAGTCGCATATCAACTCGGCAAAAACTAAGGACTTCTTGGACTTAGCGTGTTCGAATTCTAAGTCAAACTCTTGTAGTATCATGATCCACTTGGAGTATTCTCCCCCTAGCAGTTGATGGGTGAGAATGTGTTGCATAGGGTTGCAGTTAGAAATTACTGTAGTCTTGCGAGAGATGATATAGTGTTGGAAACGTTGGACTGCTTGGACGGCTGCCAAGGACAGTTTTTCAACATGTAAATACTTGGTTTTGGTAGGCGTTAGGCTTCAACTCAAGTAATAAATGCAATGTTAGTCATGAGAATCATTCTCTTGGACAAGAACCATAGCGACGATGTAATCCAAGGCTGCGAGGTAAAGGAAATAATCGTGATGGTAGTCAGGGGGGGAGAGAAGCGGAGCACGTGTCAGGGACAGTTTCAGAGCTTCAAAAGCTTTGTTTGAGATGGTATCCCATACGAACTCGGACCCCTTTTTGAGTAGGCGCGTAAATCCAAGGGTTATCTCGGTGTAGTTCGGGATGAAACGACGAAGAAAATTTGCTTTCCCTTGCAAACTTTGTAACTGGCGAAGTGTAGAAGGAGGAGGGAGATTGAAAATTGCCTTGACCTTTAGAGGATCTACCCTGATCCCTTGACGTGAAATGATAAAGCCTAGAAGTGAGTCGGATTCTATGTAGAAAACGCATTTGTGAGGATTCAAGCGTATATGGTAAAACCGACATCAGAGGAAAATGGCTCGAAGGTGCAGTGGATGATCGACGCAGCGCATCGAATGAGAGGGTAAGTCGTTGAGATACATCTATACGATGTGCTTGATATCATGGAAGGCATAGGACATAGCACGTTGAAAAGTGGCGCCAGCATTTTTCAGATCGAAAGGAAGTTTCCGATAGGAAAATTTGCCCCAAGGACAAATAAAAGTGGTTTTGTGTTGATACTCGGGAACAATATTGATTTGATTATACCTGAAGAAACCATCCATCAGAGAGAAGATTTCACTTCCGGCATAATCATCGACAATCTGGTCAATGAAGGGGTAGGAAAGTTGTCTTTAGGACATGCTTTGTTAATATATCTATAATCAACGCACACACGGATTGTGCCTTGTTTCTTGTCGATCGGGGCAAGATTGGAAACCCAGTCAGTGAGGGCCACCGGGTAAATAAAGTCGGCTCTGAGAAGTTTCTCGACTTCAAGTTTGATAGCAGCCGCTTTACATGGGTGAACTGGACGAAGGCGTTGCCGGACGGGTTATCGTCTGGGTATGTCTTAATTTCATGTATCACATGTCGGGGTTGATACCCAGCATTTCTTCATAGCTCCAGGCGAAAACGTCACGAAATTCTTTGAAAAGTGACTTGTAGGTGATGATTTCATTAGGGGAACATGAAGCTCTGATATGCACATTTTCATCAATTCCAGGTTTGATGGATATGTCGAGGGGAATAGTGGCTGAGATATTGCTTAAGTTCCCTTCAGAAAACACATCGTGTGTGGACTCGAGAATGGTTGAAATGACGACAACGATCGACGAGGTCGAGATCCATTGGTAGCTCTCAATGGTGTGTTGTTCTAGGAAGAGGATGGAACGGTGATGTCCATCGTTCCAGGGGGTGTCTTCCATGACAGAAACAATCATCTCGTCCATGGGAAACATGATGTGGAAAGGATCTGGAGATAAATCACCAAGAGAGGGGGTAGAAAGGGTTGCCTATTGAATGGCCTGATAGGCGGATTCGACCGAACTTAAAGGCATTTCGTCGTCGTAACAAAGATGATCGTCAGGGTCGGGTACCATCCATGGGTTGTGAGACGCAGGGGTTCCGTGAATCAAGGTGGAGATCATGTTGATTGAAGCGACACACGAGTTTGGAACATCGGGTGGTGGAATGGGGAAGGTACCCATTAACGAAGAGTCTTTGAGAAGACCCACACCGACATTCTCGTAACCCGGGGGGGTTTGGCGATGAACGGTATGTTGCTAGTACGCGTATCCGAGTTAAAGAAGGCTAATTGGTCAACGGTAATTACCTTCCCTTGATGTGGGAAATGTACAACATGAAAAAGATTCAACACAACTGCATGCATGGAATCGATCCAGCTGTGGCCAAGCAGAAGATTGTAATCGAGAGGAGCATCAAAGACTTCCACTTCGACTTGGACCGTTTTTCCTTCTAGCGTGATTGGCAATGAAGGAAGGACATCGTAAGGCTTAAAACTAGAGCCATTGAAGGCTTTGAGTGTGTTATGGGATTCAATCAAAGAGGGAGAGCCGATGGCTTTCCAGTAGGTAACAGACATGACACACGTCGAGGCACCCTCATCAATAACGGTTCTACAATTTTTTTTGTCGGAGACAATCACTTGGATTTGGAATGCAAGTTGAGGGGGTAACCTTGGAATGTGATCTTCCAAGTAAAAAATTATTAAATTCATATCCGTCGGGTTGATTTCACCAATAGCTTTCAACAGCGCCTTTCGTTGTGTGGGACAACTTTGAAGGACTTCAAGGGCTGACATTGCGGAAGGTGCTTGGGCTAGATCTTCAACAATGTTGTAGTTCTGGGCAGCACGAGGATGAGGATTGAAAGCCGATTTCTGAACGACACCCTTTGGAGGAGGGAAAAGAACTGTGTTGAAGATTGGTCGTTCGAGATGAAGAGGATTGTTGATAGGTGGAGTCATGGGAGAGGGTTGGACCAATGAAGGAGGTATAACATCAACCTTCTCTTTAGAGGGGGAATAATCTTTGGCTCGAGTGGTAAGTGTGATGTCACTTTTCTTTGAATCACCGGTACACATTAAGACATAATATGTAGTGGAGGGGGATGATTGGTCATGAATGACCAATTGGGACTATTGTTGAGAAGGGAAGGGTTGTGACAAAATGGCTAGAGTGGGTGGTTTCGGGGCTCCTTGAAGGAACTTAGTGACCTCGGCTCATCGTGGAAAATCCTTTGTGTAGTGATCATCACCACAGATAAGACAAGGGTATCGGGGTTTGCGCTTATCCCTATCGTCAACGGGCGGTGTTTTGGTTCCCTCTACTTGCGAAGTATTTTTGTTCTCCTTATTCTTACCCTTTCCCTTTCTGGATTTGTTTTTATCGGTTGGGGTAGACTGGACAGCATTTACCTCAGAAATATTTCCGGTGGGAGGGGTAGGAGATGAATCATTTTGAACATTAGAAGAATTAGGTTTGGGGTTGTGGCTAGTAGTTTGGGCAGAATGTGGTTGGGCATGGAAAGTGCCAATCACATCGTCAGTTTCATGAGAAGTAGCGGGAGTAGTCGAAGTGGAGGAATTCGAAGGACGAGGTGCATCAGGGAGTAAGTCGTAAAGAGTACCCGTTTGTGAGTAAACGAGGTCAAGGTATTGAGCATGACTTATGGCTTGTTCTTCCGTGACAACTCCACCCATGGCAATGTCATGACCGATGTCATTCATGAATGATTTTGTGAACCACTCTACCAGCAACTGATCAGGAATTTTGAGTTTGATGAGATGTCGTCTCCGTCGCCACTCATGAATGTGATCGAATATATGAGTGGCTTTGTTTTGTTTGAAAGAACTCAAAATATTGGTTCATGTTTCATAGCGGATCAGTAACTGGTAGTGGGTGAGGAAAGCCATAGCGAGGGTGTTGAAATTAGTGAAAAAACCTCATGGTAATTCTATATACCACTTCGTGGCAGAACCCATGAGAGTTCGTTGAAAAAGGCATAAACGAATAGAGTCATCCATCAAGGACTTGGATGAGCACCATAAGTGAAATGTCATGACGTGATTTTTGGAGTCCTCTCCCACTTTGAAATCGAATTTAGGGATGTGAGGCGGTAGTTTGGCTGGTATAGCGGGCCATTCGGGAGAGTGATGGATCGGATCATTTAAAATCCTCGACAGATCTGGGAGGTCTAAAGTGGCTAAGAAGGGTAACTGTCTATTCACATGTGGGTACAAGTGGCTTTGGGGAGGGAGTCCCATCGGCAAACCAGTGGGACCATAAGCAGTCTACATATAATACGAAGACCTAGGTAGATTCGGTGGTTATTGTGGAGGAAATTAGCTCATAGGATTGTACCCTTGAACGGGGGCATTGGGTTGAGCGATCGATCCCCAAATAGGATTCGACGAACCTGGATATGGTTGTCCTATACTAGGGGGTATAACGGAGGTAACTTGAGGTTGATGCCCCCTAGTCGATTGAGGATTATGTTGTATCAGATGATTCCAATACTGGGCCAAGGATAGAGGTATGTTTTGTTTGTAGGGGGTTTTCCTCCAATTGAGGGTTGTGTTCTGATTGGGATTTGTGTTCCAATAGGAATTTTTCCTACCAGGGGGGGTTGAGTCAAACCTCCTTGGTGAAATTGTCCACCAACAGGAATCTGGAAATTTGGTGTGAACGATGCAATGGTGCCACTAGGATCAGTGTCACTGATAGAGGATGGAGAAGGTCCTCTGAAAGGGGGCAGAGGAAGTGTCAGAATGAAACTGGGAGGAGAGTGCCCAGAAGAAGTGGGACCACCAGAAGTTCTAGATGGGGTTTGCATAGAAGTGGAAATAGAGGCATTCAATGTGTGGTATCCTGGTGGAAGTGTCGGGGTGACTCTGGGCAAAAGCAGTGTGCCAATGGGGGCTTGACCAGCCGCTATAATCCCGGTGTGAATACTCATAGTATCTATGTAATGGACCATTTGTAAAGGGAGGGTCAAGATGTGGTCAGCTCGCAGAGTGTCTGTTCCAGGAAAATAATATGCAGTAGTAAAAGGTATTGCATCTAGGTCAAAGGTTTCAGGGAATGCAGGTGAGATAGTGATATCAATGCCTCCTCCTGAACCAAAGAGATCCCATCTAAAAATGTCAGTAGCCCAAAAAGGATCTTGGCCCTCAGGTCCTGGAAAAGGCCCAGTCGGTGATCCAGAAGACAAAACAACTAAATCTCTGGAAGAATTCACTCGCATAATACGTCTCTCAGAATCGGGGTGAAGTCAAAAGTCCTCTCAAGAATTGGTAATTCGGAACCGTTCTAGAGAGTCAGTTCTTTCAACTTGTTGAGTGGTGACATCTTGGACTTCACTCTATTGAGGAGAGCCCTCTACTGAGTTGGTAGGCAAGGGTTGAGAACCTTCCATATTTTCTGGGGGTAAGCCCTGCATTCTACGTGAACAACATGGAGGGTTTATGGTGAACAAGTTAAAAACTTACGAAGAAAAATTCTATGGCCAATTTGGGTAAACAAACAACATGTGATAGTAAACAAAATCTAGGAAACAATACCAAGCAAACAAGACCTTGTAATTCCGAAGTCACTAGCTGGTGATGAAGTCCAACATCACAACAATGAGACAAGAAGGGGTTGGGCTAGGGTGGAAAAGTTACGTTGACGACCTGCTTAATGGGCTTACACCCTGGTGCAAGCTCCCACACATAATCGTGGGTATACGCTCCAAGGAGCCGAAGTGATTTTGGCCAACGTCGATTCCAGGTACCGTGAAGACTTGCCCCTTCATAGTCACCTTGTGTAAGACCCTAAGAAGATAGGCCACTAAGGTTACCACCAACAACAATAAAGCCCGGGGGGACAGTGGACAGTCCGATCCACATGCAAGGGTAGGGTATCTAGCCCAAAATCAACTTGAGAGGCTTCCACTCATCATTGTGGGTATACCTTCAAGGACCTCAGTAATACGTGCAATTTCTACACCGATATCAACAAAGCAGGGTGAGTAACTCTATCAATATCAATGCGACCTCGGGTTTGACCCTTGTGTGAGAAGGGCTTCCCAGGAAAAAATGTTGTAAATGGAATTTGACACTCCTTAACACAAGATGCTATTGTGTGTTTTGTGCTTTGGAGAGTGTATCTCTCTGCCTATTCCAAATCTCTAGCCTAGCTAATTGTTGGTGTAATAGAGTCCTAGAAAAGTGTTACTAGTTAAATTTTAAAATTGTGGAATATTATTAAGGGATGTTGTTACTCAAAGGAAACGGAGATGAAACCGATGTTGTGTGATACTCTAACCCAGCAATGCATAGATAGGAATGAAAGATATCAATTTTTGTTCGATGAATCCTATGTACAGGAGGGAAAGAGAAGTTTTCCAGAACAATCTTGAACTATGATATGCAATCTCCTTTAAAATGCAATATCAATGAATCACGTAACACTGACAATTCTCTATTTGTTCTATTTCAACAATTGATTTCCAATATTTTCAAAATGAAAATGTTTTTAAAAAGAAAAATGTTTTCATGGTGGTGAAACTAAGGAAAACCAATAACTAACGAAAAGAAAATGAACAAAACCAAAACCAATCTTTCAATGAAGACAAAAATGAAAAGCAGACAAGACTAGTCTTTTCCACTGCATGAGAACAATGATTTTCCAAGTAATGAGAAAATGAGAAAGAAAAGCAATCCCAACTTTCAAAACTGATCACCGTCTTCTAACCAAACAAGTACTCAGATTTCAGGATCCGAGATTATATCCTTGCTCAGAAAAGTCAAGAGATGAGAGTTGAGGAAAAAGGACAAGAAGAGTCTTTGATTTCCAAAAACTGATCGTTCACATAATCTGAAGTCAAGAAACAATCAACCAGTGGCCCAAGGAGTTCTTTTCAGACACACATACAGATCTGGGCATCTAAGCATACAAAAACCTTAATTCCATTTTTTTTTTAAAATGGGTTCGCAGGCTATCAGTAATGTACAGTGTGAGAATGGATCATTCTCACAGGTTTGCCATAAGAAGAGTGCGAGAATCTCACACTGGACTGAAAGGAAGAGTGTGAACTCAAGGGGTTCTCGCAAGCCACTGAGGGGTTCAGTGTGAGAAGGCATGAAACTAGGCAAAATTTTGGAAAAAGACAAAAAAATTGAAGGGACTTCTGGACCCAGAGAGTCTGTTAGGGTGTCCTGAAGACTCGGAGATTGAGAGAAATTAAGAAAGGTAAGGCAAGAGAAAATGGCCAAGGAAAAACACCAAAAACCACTAAAACATGGGTTTCATCCCCAGTGGAGTCGCCAATTTTGTTATTTGACTAATCGGTAGGTGCGGACACTAACAGATCTCCCTAGATCCACTTGGATCTAGAACAAAACAAGACAGGACATGACTCTTACCCTAAGTTATGATCATTGAATTAGATAGTAAGGAGGAACAAGTGGCATACCTTTGTATCGCTTCCTTAGGTATCTGTTGCTCCCACTTCGCTCCGGTGCTCTCGTGATGTCAAGTCCAAGACAACACAAACCAACCAAAGTGAATATAGCACAATGTATTCAATGTCAACTTATGCATATGATCAAGGAATTACACAATAAAGTAAGAATGACTTTATGGGAAAGGCACATGTCGTTGTATCATATTAATTGAAAGTAGAAGATACAACCTGATCGCCTTGATGTCGCAAGCTTCATTTTGGTGGCTCTTGGTTCCAACACACACACTTGTTCTTGAACTTGCATGAAGAATATCTAATATCTCTTGATAGACCAACTAGAGTCTCCAAGCTTCGTCTCAACAAGGTTCTTCACACAATTCTCTCACCAATTCTTCATTCAATCTTCCTTAACCTTTTCCATGAGAATCCTTTCAATATATAGGAGAGGGTGAGATGGTTACATGGATAAGAATGATCCCATCAAATCAGAGAATCTAGTAAAATGACAACCATACGAATGCCAACTCATTCTCTAGAAGTTTCCCTTCTAGAACCCTCGAGACCTCTTCTCTTTTCCAATCTTGAAAACAAGTTTGCACCCTGTGTATAGAGCAAACTATGAGAAGTTCGCACCCTAGATGAAGGTGGCCTGTGAGAATGAGTCATTATCACACCCTAGGCCATATGCAGCCTACGAACCCACTTTAAAAATATGTATTCTGGAAGGAGATAAATGCCACTTTTCTCAGGAGAAAGTTCTAGTTGGGAACCTGAATACACTCTTATTAAGATATCACCAAGATGACTAAAATCATGTGTAACACCCACCCTGGGCCATTCCTCCTACACTAATCAAAGTGCACCCTGGAGAGAATGTATAAACCCTAAGGAATGATTGTCCAAACCATTTCCTCTATTAACCACAAGAGGAAAATATTGTCCTGTATCAACCTCCAAAATGGACCATTCCTCATGTTAAACACAATGAGAAATCGTTGTCCGGCGAGGTGGGCCAGTCTTCTTGAGTAACCCTCAAGAAGAGAGACTACCCTAGACCACTCCCCATGTTAACCACAATGGGAAGTCGTTGTCTATGATACATCAGCAATCTGGACCATTTCCCATGTTAACCACAATGGGAAATCGTTGTCC
>ML781044.1:364540-381365 GCA_009831015.1 Picea engelmannii | reverse complement strand
AGGAAAATCTTTGGATAATGTAAATTAAGATGCCCCTACTTTTATGTATATAGACACTTGTTAATAAAATTAAAATTAATTTTAATAATATATAATTATTATATAATTTATTTTCACAATTATTCAATCTTTGTTTTTATATTGAATTTTTACTTAAAAACAACATTTAAATATTTATTTATTATTTTATTTTAATATGTATTAAATAACATTCTAATTCAACCTTAATCATAAACATTAAATATTTGTTTATTATTTTATTTTAATATGTATTAAATAACATTCTAATTCAACCTTAATCATAAACATTAAACTTAGACACTTGTTAATAAAATTAAAATTAATTTTAATAATATATAAGTATTAATAAAATTAAAATTAATTTTAATAATATATAAGTATTATATAATCTTTTTTCACAATTATTCAATCTTTTTATATTGAATTTTTACTTAAAAACATCATCTAAATATTTATTTATTATTTTATATTAATATTCATTAAATAACATTTTAATTCAACCTTAATCATAAACATTAAGCTTTATAGAACTAAACATGAATCCTAGAAGCAAGGTTAGGTGTTATAGTGCTTAGTATATTGTTGGCCCTCGACCAAGTTTTGGGGAAACTTTGGTCAGTTTGGTCCACTTTTGGACTTCGACACGTTGGTCGAAGAAGGAGCGCCCAAGCAAAGCTGAGATCGCAGATCTCACCGATTTTGAAGGTTATGTGGACCCAATAAAGGGTCCTTTAGAGTTTTGTAACAGGTTTATGGGATGTCGGCCCATGGGGTTTTCCCATGTTTAGGCCTTATTGTAAGGGTTTGTAAAAGTATAAATAAAGAAGAATGTATTGTACAAGTAGTTCGAGTTGCTTTGTGCAAAGGAATGTATGTGTGTTAAGGCTTTGTGCTCGATAGAGAGTTGGCTTTATGCATTGACCTAGTTTTGGAAGGAGGATCTAGTGCTTAGTGCGTGGATCTTCAGGCTTGTGCAAAGCTCAACTATGTGGCTTAGTGCATAGGAGTGAATGAATGTAAGATTCTGGCGAATAATAAAGAGGCGAAGAGGTTTGTGGATGTAGCCCCACCCTGGGGTGAACCATGTATATTTGGTGTCTCATGGTTTGCTTTGTATTGTGTTATTTTTGTTATGAATCTGCTTAGTTCTTTGATTATGATGTGTAATAGATAGATCCTTTGTTGCTTAAGTACGTTACTTGTGTTAAGGGCAAATGAATTCTATATTTAACTTATAATGCTAAGTGCTAAGTGATCAAGGTATATTGTCATTTGGTGTTACTTTGTCGATCTATCTTTGATTATGTTCTGCGGTGTTAATAGGGTTAATAAACTAATTCTTGTCACTTCCTAAGCGTTAACAGAATATTCTGTGAAGTGCTATTATCACAGATCTGTGTCTGGGCCTAGTTACAGACACCTTTGGCTTGTAAACCACCCTGCTTCTACCTCAGGTGAGACTTTGCATGCTTCGCAAGTGTTGTCGAAAGGGTCGGTAGTCGGGGTTTTGTTGGTGCGTTGTTAAGCATTGAACCCTGGGTCTGCCCTTGTGCCAACAAATGGTTCTATTGTTGGGACTTGAAACTGTGATTGTTGGGAACTGAAGTAAAGGAAAAGAGAAGCTATGTGCATAGATCTGCTTCTGAAGTGAGCAATACTCTACTTGACTTGTGAAGCTTTGTGCTAAGAAAGTAAGTTGATCTGAAGAAAAGAGGTAAGATCCTAAAGAAGCAAGCTTTGTGCTTTGGCAAGAGAAAGATAAGTGTAAATTTTTGTTTTGAAAGCATGAACTTAAGTATGTTTAATGGATTTTGTCTTAGTCTGAAGGCTAGGGCTCAGTTGAAAGAAAGAGATGATTTGAGTAAATTTAATGGAAATGAAGAAAGATATGTTATTCCTATGCATAGAAAGAATTTTTGAACTAATAAGTGGATGCAGGAACCTAGAAATGATTTTTGCAGATTGCAGGTCCAACACTATGATACTAGGGGAAGTGCGCGGTACATAAAAGGTTGGGGAACATTTAAAAGAAAAAGAGGATTGGCATTGTGTTATAATTGCAGAAGGTCAGGACATATTGCTAAGGAATTTCCTGAGGTAGGGCCCTATTTGTCTTTGTTGTAAGGTTGTTGGTCATGAGGTTGAGGATTGCCCAAGGATTATTGCTAAAGTTGAAGGGATGAACATGAGACAAGAAAACTATGAAGAAATTAAAGAGACTAATGGAATGTTAGAAAGTAATAAAGAGAAAGGGTCAGAGGAAGTTTAGATTATGTTATTACAGTTGAAAGAAATGATGGATGTTCATAAAGATGTCAGTTTACCAAAAATCTTGAAAGCAAAACAGCGCATAAGTGCAAGAATAGAAGACTTCGACATAGACTGTGTCTTGGATGAAGAAACACAAGTGAATATTATGACAGAAGAAACTTGGGAAATTTTGGGAAAGCCTACTATGGTACCTTCATTGGGAAGGATAGGATTGTTTAAGGGAAAGATGATAACCTTATGTGGAAGAGTTACTACTGTACCTATTATGGTTCATGGAACATCAACTGAAGAAGAATTTGAAGTCATTAGGTTTGTTGGGGATAGCACCCCTTTCCCACTATTGCTAGGTAAGACTTGGATTGAGAAGGATCAGATCAGAAGGAAAGCAGAGGAAGAAGCTACAAAAAAGAAAAAGAAGTAATTAAGGGATTTAATAGCTAGGAAAATAGACTGACTAATAGAATAACGAGAGGATAAGTCGAAGCAACAAAACAAAGTAACATCGCAGGAGGGAAAAAAAGAAAGAGAATTATATATCAAGGTTGAAAGAATGCAAGAAGAATTTAAGAACCTATATATTCAAGAAATAAGTATGCCCACTCAGGAAGTGTTCAGAAAAGGGATATTAACTTCAAAATCCTTGAGGGCACCTCAACAGTGTGAAGCCACTACGCTAGGGGAAGATAAGAAAAAAAATGGAAAGAGGATTCCATAAATAGTTAGAGAGACTCAGATAAAAGGAAATAAGGAAAGGAAGCTCAATAAAAATAAAGCTAAGTTGGAAAAGATACAAGAAGTTACAGCAACCAGATGGAAGACTTTGCAGACTAGAACCTCACAAAAGGCAGGCTCGAAGGATTTGAACCTCGCTGGAACAACAGGTCCACATAGAATTGGACTTCGCCCTCAAGAAGTTATATGACCATTGGAGGCACCCCAACCGTTAGAATGACGCTCCAAAATGGTTAGAAAACACATGTATGGGCTTATGGACCTCTTCTGGACGTTGAGACTACGCCATAACGAATAGATTTACATTGATGGAAGCATTTCATGGCCATTGGAAGATCTGTCATGATAACCCGCTTATTTAACTCGTCGGTCGTTGTGCTGGGACCACTTTTTTCTACCCGTGATTGATTGAGCTAAGCATAGAATTGTCCAAGTGTCAAGTTGTGCTATCTGAAACTAGACCTCACTTGTCTGTTTGTCTACCCCGCCTGTCTTTTTGTCTACCCCGCATGTATGTTAAAAGCTATAATGTCGAGCGAATGTAGTGAATTGGAGAAGTCTGTCGAGGAATTTATTAAGAAGCTAATGGTCGACAGACCGATATATGAAGGTATGTAGGCTTAGTCGACTACGGGAATGCAAGCTTCCCCTTCAACCAGACGTTGTTCCACCTATGTCAACCCTGTAACTAAAAAGAGAAGCAAGCACCATGGTGATCCAGCTAACACGAAGCAAATCTCGTCGATCCTACATGAATATATTACACCTCTAGCTGGCGTTGTTAACCGTGACAGTAACTATCGATATTTTGAGTACTTCGTGTTCACTACGTACATTCTGAAAGGAATTTGCATAGTCGGGAGTTAGTTAGGACAGATCCCGTTGTTGAAGAACAACGACTTCAACTTAGGAGACTGGAAGAACTACACCATGTTATCTCCCCACCGCTACTTAAAAAAAAAAACCAGAAAGAAACCTCTCCTCGTCTCATATCCATGGATTAAGGGGTTGGCGCAGTCCACCATGTTGAACGTGATGAAGATCTCGAATTTTGGTCACCACCAGGAGGTTAACACTTGTGTTAAACTCCTTCTGTCATGCTATCATGGCAGATACATATGGCTCGAGAGAAGGATTATTGTGGATCTGACACTAATCCACCGGATCACAGGTTTAAGTGTGAAGGGTCCTAGCCCTCAATAGTTTTATCCAAGGAATGCCTCAGACCGTTCATTAGAACAACGCATCAATAAAGCTTACAGAGAGGTAGAAAAAGGAAAGCGAGGTTACAAGGTAGCCTCTATATAGGATGGCACAGTGAGCCTCGCTTTCCATCTCTTAGCTAACAAGATAGTGAGGAAGAACTGCCCCACACAGGTCACAGGGTTTGTGGTGGACCTCGCAGGAAAGTGTGTCTAGGGCATGCAGATGAACTTGGTGAACTACCTCTTCAATGAATTAGAAAAGATTTTCGCGAAGCCCAAGACTTGGGATACGAATTTCATTACAACTAGTTGATCATCTTGCACGCATTTGTGGCTTGGAAGATGCCCAAAGGAGCTACCTTCCCAGAGACTGAACCTTCAAAGCCATTGGCCGCTTGGTTTTCCACCCTGTGGTATACCAACAACATGATGAAGCAATGGCAGTCCAATGTTGTGTTCCATGGATACTATCAACAGTTAAAGGTCACCATCAAATCAATCTCACATTTGACACCATGAACCCTACATCAGTATCGACCCATAGCGAAGTTCCACGCTGATCCCCATTTCATTTACATCACCGCGCAAGAGATGAGTGCCAAGAAGAATTACAGTCATACTACAAGCTGACAGATGAAGATATGGAGCAGATTACAAAGGAATGGACAAAGGAATTTCCTATACCTGTCGTCGATGCATAATTATCCAACACTGACACCATAGGAAGCCCGATAGTTACACGAGTTGAACATGTCGCACAGTTCAGTGGGACAAAGAAGCATAAAAAGTAGGTTGAAGTCCAGGACATAGAGAGTGATGAAGAGGACAACACTTCTGGAGATAAGCGATCTGGCTCACCAGAGGAGGAGAAGAAAAATAAAAAGGACAGGGAGGAGGAGATGAAGGAGAAGAAGAACAAGGAGGAGGAGAAGCTACACCACCTGAAGATCTCCCTGTTGGGACAGTGAGACCGCAAAAGAGGAAAGTTTCTCCGAAGAAACCTTAAGCAAGGAAGAAAACACACGCCAATAAGCCATAGTTGGAGGCCACTCTCACCGAGGACGACATTATTCTGGTCCACAGAGCTATGGAGGATGCCTCTGAAGAAATGTTGCAGAGATATGGAGAGAAGTAGGAGGATTTATATAGAAGGATTGAGAGAGAATTGAAGGAAGTACAACAAGTTGTTTGCTTGGTCCGCACAATACCTACTGTGTCATCTGCGCCTTTCTCATCACAGATTGTAGAATTGGAGGATGAACTAGCCCAATTAAGAAGGCTTGTGGATGCAACAAAAGCCCAGTTCCATAGAGATCAAGAATAGAAGGAGAAGGCTACAAAATCCTTTCAAAAGAAGAAAGATGAAGTCCTAGAAAAATTACGAGAAGCGCAGGATAATGTAGTTTCCCATGAAAGTGAGAAAGCAAAGCTTCGGGCGAAGCTCCATCAGGAAAAATCATAGCTACAGAGGGAAAAGAGAAGCTTCTCACATAACACGTCATGGTCAAGTAAGTTGTAAGTAAATCATGTCACTCTGATCCAAGCTTGGTACAGGAGGAGAAAGAGTCGATCGAAGCTCAAGTAGTGAATCTCACAGAGACCCTCAAATAGCTTCAGGCTAGGATAAAAGAATTCGAGGCCCGAACAATGTTGAGCACCCCGCAGGAGGTGCGTGACCAGAGGGAGGAGACCGCCAAAAAAATAGTAGAAAGTATAATATCCCTCACCTTAGAATGTAAACAGTTAAGTGATAGAATATCCCAGACATATGAATGCCTCGTCGAGGATCTAGAGGTAAAGAAGCTAGAAGCGCAGTTACAGGAGGCGCAACAACAAGAATTTTCATTGCCAGTGTATATGAAGATACTCACCGCAGTAGAAAGGATGAAGAGATCCCAGGAGCAAGGCACAGTAAAACAACAGATCACTTCCCTCTAGGGTAAGGTGATGGAAGTCACACAGAAGTTACAACCTGTGCAGGATGAAGGTTACAAGGTGTTCGAGGAGATCGATGGCCAGGGTTCACAATTAGATCAAGTGGTTGCAGTAGTATAACAGTGCCTGGAAGGGCCTATTATAGAGAAAACAATCCAGGAGCTCGCTCAGCAAGAGGCTCAGGTGAGGCAGCAAGTCAAAGCATCTTGAGTTAAGCTCGAGGCTTTCAAAGCAACATTGTTTGGACCTGAGTGACTCGGGACAAGTCACAAATGAGTGTTGGGGTCCTGTTGGCCCTCCACCAAGTTTTGGGGAAACTTTGGTCAGTTTGTCCCACTTTTGGACTTCGACATGTTGGTCAAAGAAGGAGTGCCCAGGCAGAGCTGAGATCGTGGATCTCACCGATTTTGAGGGTTATGTGGACCCAGTAAAGGGTCCTCTAGGGTTTTGTAATGGGTTTATGGGATGTCGTCCCATAGGGTTTTCCCATGTTTAGGCCTTATTGTAAGGGTTAGTAAAACTATAAATAAATAAGAATGTATTGTATAAGTAGATAACTGCAAGTAGTTCAAGTTTCTTTGTGCAAAGGAATGTATGTGTGTTAAGGCTTTTTGCTAGATAGAGAGTTGGCTCTGTGCATTGACCTAGTTTTGGAAGGAGGATCTAGTGCTTAGTGCGTGGATCTCCAAGATTGTGCAAAGTTTGACTCTATGGATTAGTGAACAAGAGTGAATGAATTTAATATTTTGCGAATAATAAAGAGGTGAAGCGGTTTTTGGATGTAGGCCCACCCTGGGGTGAACCACATATATCTGGTGTCTCATGGTTTTTCTTTGTGTTGTATTATTTATGTTATGAATCTACTTAGTGATTTGATTATGATGTGTAATATATAGATCCTTTGTTGCTTAAGTACTTTAATTTTTTTAAGGGTAAATGAATGTTAGATTTAACTTATAATGCTAAGTGCTAAGTGCTCAGGGTATATTTTCATTTGTTGTTATTGTGTCGATCTATCTTTGATTACATTTTGCGATGTTAATAGGGTTAATAAACTAATTCCTGTCACTTCCTAAGAGTTAATAGAATATTATGCAAAGTTCTATTATCACATATTTGTGTCCCAGCCTGGTTATAGACACATGCGTCCTGTAACCCCCCTGCTTCTACCTCGGGTGAGACTTCGCCTGCTTCGCAGGTGTTGCTGAAAGGGTCGGTAGTCGGGGTTTTGTTAGTGCGTTGTTAAGCATTGAAACCTGGGCCTGCCTTTGTGCCAACACATACATGTGTATAACACATACTCAATGTGATTATAGATAGTGTTGTGGCTTCCCCACAACAACCCACTTTAAAAATGTGTTTAAGTGGGTTCTCCCCGTTCTAAAATTTTTACAAGGTACTATATTTCTACATGATTGGAAAGGTGTTGGCATAGGGAAAGTGTTCCTCTTTTTTATGCAGTCTATAAGGTTTCCCTTTCATTTCTATCTATAGTTTGAAGTTAAGTGATGACCTCCACTGCTACATCAATCGATCCTTCTTCCTAGAAATTGATTTTTTCCCCTCACTTTTCTCAAACACACAAACCCTTTTATTGACTTGATGTGCGCAAGGAGATTCCCACTTGTGCCTTTTTCGCCTAAGTCTGAGTTGGGATAAAATGCACTTACATCCTAATCATATTCCAAACGAAAACTTTCCAATTTCCATATCGTAAAGGGTTCTATCGAAATCATCTATATCTGAGTATTCTTCCTCGCAAATAATTTTTGACCCCAACTTATACAGTCTGACAACTCGAGCGTACGATGTATTCTCTAGTTTTATACGTGTCAACTAATTGTTGGTTGGGAATAAACATTCAAGTATTGTAGCTACCAAGTCCGGATAACTTATGTGGCGATAATATTACGACTTGGAAAATTTTGATTAGCTTTTGACCCATTCCAATGACGTTCACACATCTATTTATCTCTCGGTCTCTTGGGATAACACTTTTTTCGAGAAAAGGGAATATGCTTTCGATACCGTCTTCGTCGGGGTTCTATGATTTTTGTAGTCTGTTGAGCTTCAAATTACAAGCTCTGATGACATACCTTTAACTCTTTACCACTTCACTCTGTCGGCACACAAATCAATGTTAAAGATAAATATGCTTTCGATACCATCTTCGTCGAGGTTCAATTATTTCTATAGTCAGTTGAGCTTTGAATTACAAGGTTCGATGGCGTACCTTTAACTCTTTACAACTTCATTTTATTGGCACATAAATCCATGTTAAAGAAGAATATGATTTTGATACCCTCTCATAGGAGAATAAAACGATCTGTGTATTATTTCTTTCCGATGGAAATGATTCCAAAGGGACCACCTATAATAATGCTTGTGCTCCTATGATGTCAACACACAAATCAAGACGAGATGAAGAATATTCTTTGATCCCTTTTTCTTCAGAGCACAAAATAATCCACAAACGCTCCATGTTCGATGAAAATGACTCTGATGGCCACTTTTTCAAAAATTTACCTCCCCCACGATTTCGATACACTAATTTGGACAATCTTTCCTCTCAAATCACGTTAATGGCAAGATAAAACTATGATCCTGAAACGGTCCTTGTACATCGGTTACTTAATGCACAATTAGAGTGATTCAATGCATATGAAATGACCCTAAAACCCTCTTTTACACTCTATTTCTCTTTGTTAGCTTATGAAGTGCTCTACCTTGTATCAATTATCTATGTAACACTCTATAACCATATTTTTTGGTTGAATCGCAGGATACAAAAATCATTTCACCATGGCGAGTCAAAATATCCAGAGATTCAGGAGCTCCATTTACTTCTCATCAACCTATATGCTTGAAACTTCTTCTCACCAAGGAGAGACTTTGGTAACTGATACTACCTTTCACACTCGAGAAGACCACTACCTTTGTTACAACATGATTTATGAGATCTTCAATAATGGAGATTTTTCCATGGAGGACAAAGACTTGGAAGTGTACCAAAACATACAAAAGAGTGACATTCACCTAGTGGCTTCCTGACCAACCCTATTTCATTACAACGAAGCATCTCGGTGATGATTTAAGTAGTTTGACCCAAACATTGCTACCATTATAAAAAATCATGGAAGGCAAATAACATCTATGAGACCTGAGGAAATTAACACAAGGCATCACCTTCCCACACCTGCATGTGCCCTTAATGAGCCATTCCTAAAGGGTTTCACTCAAAGCAATAAAGCCCCAACCAAATTAATGAAACATTGGTGAGTAGATGAAAACAAAACTCTCAATAAAGGATAGAAGCTTTTTCCCACGTAGGAATTCAAAGCACCATATAAGATGTTGGTCACTATGTTGAATCGGTTGTATGGCGAGGAGAAGAGCACACACGTTAAGACATATTTCCTACCCTTGGCCCATACCATTGTAAAGACAAGACAAGTGTTCAATTGGGTAGACATATTGGCTTTAATATTTGTCTCAACATGAAAAATATTCTAGGTATGAAAAATCCTTTCTTTTATATGTGGGCTTATCTGATTGATGCCATTTGTTCCTCTATGAAATTTCTTGATCTTGGGTGGAATTGGGACCAAGGCCAACCCCTTGTGCATGTGTATTTCTCTTAACTATGGAACATAAATTATAAAAGGTATTTGTATGACATCTTTAACTATTTCCTTGCCCCTCTTTATACTGTAATTTATGGGTTTACAAGGCACAAAATCTCGAGTGAAGGTAGAGTTAGGATGAAATGGGTAGCAGACTGGTATCTAGGAAAATACTACGCATACATTAGGGTGTATGGCACCACTAGGGCCCAACATCATTTACCTTACTTTATTCCAGACCATATTTTAATGAGAGAAATCACTTACCAAGCCATAGGAACAAGGGTTACTTCTCTTCTTTTGAGCAATAGTAAAAAACTTTGGCTTTTATTTCCTATTCACATGGTAAATTGCAGGTTATCTAATGGTCCCTATGCTAGAAAAGAAATAGGAGCCTTACAAGAAGTATTCTTATTCCTTGGAGATACAAAATTCCATGATCCACTTGAACTTGTAGTTGGTCATGTCAAATATATAGGTCTCACCTATTCTAATATACACATGGTTGATTTTGAGGAATACAAGTTCAAAGGAGTTCTTTTTTATGAAGAAGTCTTAAAAAAATTACCTAATGATACTGCTAAACAAGAACTGGAATGTGAGCAAGAAGAAATGAAGAAGATTACACATGAATAGTTTCAAAGGCTTCTACAAGAAGAGAAGACTAAATTTAATATCAAAGAAAAAGAGAAGGTCAAGAAGGAAGAAGGGTTAAAACAAAAGTGATTGAAAGCTAAGGAAGAGTATCAAAGAAAACAGGTTGAGGTTCACACATCTACTTATCTCTCGGTCTCTTGGGATAACACTTTTTTTGAGAAAAGGGAATATGCTTTCGATACCGTCTTCGTTGGGGTTCTATGATTTTTGTAGTCTGTTGAGCTTCGAATTACAAGCTTTGATGACATACCTTTAACTCTTTACCACTTCACTCTGTCAGCACACAAATCAACATTAAAGATGAATATGCTTTCGATACCATCTTCGTTGAGGTTCAATGATTTCTATAGTCGGTTGAGCTCTGAATTACAAGGTTCGATGGTGTACCTTTAAATCTTTACAACTTCAGTTTGTTGGCACATAAATCTACGTTAAAGAAGAATATGATTTTGATACCCTATCATAGGAGTATAAATCGATCTGTGTATTATTTCTTTCCGATGGAAATGATTCCAAAGGGACCACCTATAATAACGCTTGTGATCCTATGATGTCAACACACAAATCAAGATGAGATGCAGAATATTCTTTGATCCCTTTTTCTTCGAAGCACAAAATGATCCACAAACGCTCCATGTTCGATGAAAATGACTCTAGTGGCCACTTTTTCAAAATTTTACCTCCCCCACGATTCTGATACACTAATTTGGACAATCTTTCCTCTCAAATCACGTTAATGGCAAGATAATACTATGATCCTGAAACGGTCCTTGTACATCGGTTACTTAATGTACAATTAGAGTGATTCAATGTATATGAAATGACCCTAAAACCCTCTTTTACACTCTATTTCTCTTTGTTAGCTTATGAAGTGCTCTGCCTTGTATCAATTATCTATGTCACACTCTATAACCATATTTTTTGGTTGAATTGCAGGATACATAAATCATTTCACCATGGCGAGTCAAAATATCTAGAGATCCAGGAGCTCCATTTACTTCTCATCAACCTATACGATTGAAACTTTTTCTCGCCAAGGAGAGACTTTGGTAACTGATACTACCTTTCACACTCGAGAAGACCACTACCTCTATTACGACGTGATTTACGATATCTTCAATAATGGAGATTTTTCCATGGAGGACAAAGACTTGGAAGTGTACCAGAACATACAAAAGAGTGACATTAACCTAGTGGCTTCCTAACCAACCCTATTTCCTTACAACGAAGCATCCCAGTGATGCTTTAAGCAGTTTGACCCAAACATTGCTACCATTATAAGAAAGCATGGAAGACGAATAACATCTATGAGATCTGAGGAAATTAACACGAGGCATCACCTTCCCACACCTTCATGCGCCCTTAATGAGCCATTCCTAAAGGGTTTCACTCAAAGCAATAAAGCCCAAACCAAATTAATGAAACATTGGTGAGTAGATGAAAACAAAACTCTCGATCAAGGATAAAATCTTTTCCCCACATAGGAATTCAAAGCACCATATAAAATTTTGGTCGCTATGTTGAATCGGTTGTATGGCGAGGAGAAGAGCACACACGTTAAGACATATTGCCTACCCTTGGCCCATACCATCATAAAGACATGACAAGTGTTCAATTGGGTAGACATATTGGCTTTAATATTTGTCTCAACATGAAAAATATTCCAGGTATGAAAAATACTTTCTTTTATATGTGGGTTTATCTGATTGATGCCATTTGTTCCTCTATGCAATTTCTTGATCTTGGGTGGAATTGGGACCAAGGCCAACCCCTTGTGCATGTGTATTTCTCTTAACTATGGAACATAAATTATAAAAGGTATTTGTATGACATCTTTAACTATTTCCTTGCCCCTCTTTATACTGTAATTTATGGGTTTACAAGGCACAAAATCTTGAGTGAAGCTAGAGTTAGGATGAAATGGGTAGCAGACTGGTATCTAGGAAAATACTACGCATACATCAGGGTGTATGGCACCACTAGGGCCCAACATCATTTACCTTACTTTATTCCAGACCATATTTTAATGAGAGAAATCACTTACCAAACCATAGGAACAAGGGTTACTTCTCTTCTTTTGAGCAATAGTAAAAAACTTTGGCTTTTATTTCCTATTCACATGGTAAATTGCAGGCTATCTAATGGTCCCTATGCTAGAAAAGAAATAGAAGCCTTACAAGATGTATTCTTATTCCTTGGAGAGACAAAATTCCATGATCCACATGAACTTGTAGTTGGTCATGTCAAATATATAGGTCTCACCTATTCTAATATACACATGGTTGATTTTGAGGAAGACAAGTTCAAAGGAGTTATTTTTTATGAAGAAGTCTTAAAAAAATTACCTAATGATACTGCTAAACAAGAACTGGAATGTGAGCAAGAACAAATGAAGAAGATTACACAAGAACAGTTTCAAAGGTTTCTGCAAGAAGAGAAGACTAAATTTAACATCAAAGAAAAAGAGAAGGTCAAGAAGGAAGAAGGGTTAAAACAAAAGTGATTGAAAGCTAAGGAAGAGTATAAAAGAAAATAGGTTGAGGAAGAAATAATAAAAAAGGAAAATGACACCAAGGCTAAGTAGAATTCCCCTCAATAGAAGAGAGCAGAAGAGGAAGATAAAATATTAGCTAAGGAGGCCAAGGATAAAATATTAGCTCAAAAGGCCAAGGCTAATAGAAAAGAAAAGGAGCAGTTGGAACAAAAAAAGTCGAAGGAATTAAGCAAAACCCTAGGCATCCCATCAACTCCCAATTTGGGCATGGTGAACATTTCACCCCATGAATACACCCCCCTCAGTGCCATTCTAGTTAATACCACCTTTTATTCACAAATTTTGAGTTTTGAAGGTGTTGTAGTGGATGTTGGAGACTATTACTACGATCACATGACAAAGAGCATTAAAAAGAGGTCAAACAAAAGGAAAAGGGGAGAATATACTAA
This sequence comes from Picea engelmannii, assembly GCA_009831015.1. Classification (NCBI taxonomy): domain Eukaryota; kingdom Viridiplantae; phylum Streptophyta; class Pinopsida; order Pinales; family Pinaceae; genus Picea; species Picea engelmannii. Next base: position 367,978 of record ML781044.1, on the reverse strand, counting down.
GTCAAGATCATCTACAGGGAGAGTTGTGGAATGGAAAGTTGGGTCTAATCCAGAGGAGAATGTTGTACACGAAGCTTCTTCCCTCCATGCATTTGTAGGATTAAATTATTCGTCTATTCTACTGATTCCTTAAGTACAACTCGAACCAAAATCACCGAGCTAGAGGTAGGATTGAAGACGTTGAAGGGTGACATCTCTGCAGAATTTCTGAAAGTTGTCGAGCTAAAGGACAGACTTCATAAAGAGGAAATTCATAATACTGTGCAAACTATGAAGGACGATCTTATTTTAGAATTCGAAAGAGCCATAAGGGTTGTTGATACCCTCAACACAGAAAATATGAATAGAGCATTGCAAGCCCAAAAAGATGAAATGAGCGCAGAATTTGAAACAAGGGCATAGGCACAATGCGACACCCATGCTAAAGAGTTAGAATCTATAAAGCTAAAACTCTGTGAAGGGATAGAACATATCAAAAGGGAACATGTTGGAGAAGCTTCAAAGTTGCAAACATAATTGACTGAATCTAAGAGATTCATGGAGCAACAAAAATACCAGATCATGGGGTCGGAACAAGAGAAGAAAAAACTTGAAAAGGCTCTGGAAGAGAGTAAGACATCGACTCTCGTTGTAGAATCTGTTACATCCAAGGAATTAATGCTGAATGAAAAACTCAAATCTAAACAGAAGGAATTTGTATGTCTTCTCAATGATATGCAGACTGGTCAGGATGATCATTTAAGGCTGCAAGACCCCTTAAAGAACAATATCAGGAGGCAAATGATGCCCTTGATAAAATTGTAGATTGGAAAAAATTGTACGAAGACCCCCGACTACATTGCCACTATATTCTAGAAAAGTAAAACTTAGGTATCGTGTCTTGTTTGATACTTGGAAACCTTTACTAAGAGACATTCATTCCATTCAAGAAACAACAATTGATACCTGCAAGAAGTTATGGAGTAGTTCGGATGGTCTCATAGAAGAATTCAGGATGCGGTTGATGCCCCCCATCGATGAAACAACACCTTCCATGATAAGAATAATTGAGGTGTAGAAACGTAAGGAAGTTAGTAGAGTAAATATTGAAAATTTGAATCAGATAAAAAAGGAATCTCTAGAAGAACACTTGTTGAAACTTGCCAGGCTCGTTAGCATAACTTAGGGATTTGTATAACGCACAAAACGTGAGTTAAAACAAGAAGTTTCCACTAAAGTTTGCGATGGAGAATTAGGTGTGGAAAAGATGCAATCATAAGGAGTATCGAGACTAGATGCAGAAGCAGAAGAAATCATAATCATACAGTATTTGTAACCACTCCAAATGTCTCATTCCCTTTGTTTTGAATAGGAATGTGAAGAGTTTCCTTTGTAAACTTCCCTTTACTCATGATTGAGCCACAAGAATGTAAACATGCGCTTAAGAGTTATAAAAGAAGGGGATTGTCCACTAATAAAGGGATTTTTTATTCAAATTGTAGCAGAGCAGTACCAATATTGTATGTTAGTTTGAACAAGAGACATTTTGAAGATCTTGGTGCAAATGTGTATGAATGAGACTTTTCTTTTATGCATATTTACTTCTATGATATGTGGATGTTAGTTTAATGAACTATTTCTAGACTATTTTTTGTGTGTCCACAAATATCATGATTTTCATTTTAAGTGTAGCGACAATATAATTAGTTGGTGAATCAATTACTTTTTTCTAACTCCTTATATTGTTAATTTCTCATATTCCTTTCTTTGATGAATTATTTATGTTCAAGTAATAAAATGCTTAACTATGCTTATTTTTTTTGTTTCCTACTGATCATGATAGAATAGAATAAAATATGAGTGCATCTTAGGATAGTAAATAACCATTTTAGTTTGGATTAGTTCTTTAGAGTTTTAATTCATCTGAGAACATTATGTTCTCATATTCATATTTAGATAATTAGTTAAACCGATAACTAGGCCAACAATCTAGTTAGAAACATTATTCCAAACGAGAGTGGGTCTAATTGGGACCTGCCATCGGGAGTTTTCCTTTACCTTCTTGAATGGGTCATTCAGGCTGGTCAACAGATAGCTAACAAGGATGTTTGGATTCGAGAACCTCTGAAAGAGAATTTCTAGCTAACCCCAATAGCCAAAGGAAACCACAAATGTCAAGGTTGATTAAAGGTAAGAAGAGAATGTCCAACTAAGAATCCCACCAAGGGATAAACATAAATAAAGTATGACTTAGGAAATATGACCAAGGAGACTTTACCTAGCCACTAGACGTCAAATGCAAAAAATATATTCATATACCTAAACTTAGGCAAGGGGCTAACCTATGAAAGACTACCAATATAAGTAATTTGTCTAAAAATGATAAAAAACTTCATGATCATATTTGGTTATTCAATACATGAATATAGTAAATACAAAATCCATACACTACAACAATAACTTTGTAATGTAACCATATTAAAACACCAAAAAATCCTAAAACAATGTAGTAATGCATTATGATAAAATCCTCAATGGAAAAAACACCATATAAACAAGTCTCGATAAGTTTGAGTAAACATAAGTCCAATAATAAATAATGCAATATTTATCCATAGAGCACTAATAGTCTCAATAAGATTGAGCAATCATAAGTCCAATAATAAGAAATGCAATATTTCTCCACAAAACACTAATAAACCATTTTTGGACAAGAACAAAAAATAAAAAGAAACTTTGGGAGATTTGAGACAATTTTCTCTTTTTGATTGTCTCAATGATTAAAGGATGGTTTATCCTCTATCAAACCCTCTTGTTTATGTGTGATTCTCCCAAAACTTTTCAAGTTTTTTTAATGTGTTGTGCTTTGGGTGATTTTTTTTCTTACTCTAGGGATAACACTAACAGTATGCAGGAGATATAACATATATTTTTTATTATTTGTAATAGATGTGAATCATGTTAACTTGTACGATTCATGGATACCTGGTGCTATGCCTATTTTTACAGTAGGAAATTAACAAGAATACACAACTCATGCAAGGAGACGCCACAATTAAGGGATATAGGGCTAACTCATACAAGGAGGTATAATTTCTAGAGGCCAAGGATAAGAATTAAGGGATATAGGACTTAATATTACGCTCAAGGAAAAAAAAGACTATGGAAATTAACAAAAAAATCTTGAAAAATGTGAATGTGTATGTGATGTATGGAGATAGAATTATGTGAAAAAAGAGATAATGAAAAATGTGAATGTGTATGTGATTTATGGAGATAGATTTACGTGAAAATATAATTATGGAAAATTTTCCAAAATCATATTTTTATTATGAATATTTATAGTTTTATAATTTTTTAAATATTATTTATAATTAATTTTTAAAAGAATTATAAAATATTTTTTTTTTTTTATAAAAATTTAATAAAATTTTGATTTATTAAATTAGAGGCCTTTTA
>ML781044.1:345187-355744 GCA_009831015.1 Picea engelmannii | reverse complement strand
GGGGGTGGAGGATCTTACCTGAGCTATGCTCTTTGAGAGGAAGAAAGATAGGGTGAGGCAACTTAGTTGTTGGCTCAACCGTAAGGGAGAGGTACGTCAAGTGATTCTAAAGACCTAAGAAGGGGTAGAACTGCCCTGCCTCAGATTCCCAGTAAGTTCTTATTCCCGGTAAGGTAAGGAACGGGTATTGCAAGGATACAGCGGTAACGTGAACGTGCCAAGTGCTTCTCTTTGGTATTGGAAGGAGACAGATGTAACAATCCACAGTTTCATTTTGGTATTGGTACTTGAGGAAGAAGGATATTGGTAGCGGTAAGTTCTTTAAGCCATTCCTTTCTAAAATTAGATTATTCCCTATACAAAAAGTGTTGGCGCTAATCCGGTTCATCATCTACCTACACTAGCGCCAGCAGGGGAGCAACTAATTGTCCACATCAGTTTTGTGTGCCTCAACAATTTTTGTTGTTTTTCTATATACTTAGATATTCCAAGTCAACACTCTTGCAATGATTGCTAATATTTTAGCCCTTATTTGTTTTACTTAAAATTTATTTTTAACAATTTACTAAGAAACATTGTGATGTCATTTTGGTAGTAAATAAATGATTTTCATTACTTTATGTATTCATATTCAAAGTGTTCAAGTATATGGAAATCATATGAATAGATCATTTAGTAACTCTATATTACTTAATCACACGTGTAATTTTTTAATATTTTTTTTTTAAAGTTATTTTGAAAATTTTATATTACTAGAGTTGAAATATACATAGACTGTGTTGTTGGTCTGTTATTAGGGAAACCAGATCAACAAAAATGCACCAGACTGTCTGGAGTAATATGAAAATAAAGTCTTTTGAACATGATGGTCTAGTGAATTCTTGAAATTAAACTATCTCCTATGATTATCACTAAAACAAACTGAGAATTTATTCTATACCGACATAGAGGAGGTTGGATTGAAATCACGTAGCCTTCAATACTAAACCACAAAAAAAGGAACCTGATAAACATCGGTGCTAAGTGGAGGGTTGGCCCTCATCCAGAGTTGCTCGAACATCATCCACACTGAGGGTTGAGAGGTCCAATCCAACGATTTTCTTTGCAAGGAGGTTCATCTTGAGGTCCTGGAGTCGCAAATGAGCATGTATCTCGTCCAACTAAAGAAAAATTTCTTCCTTGTCATATTTTTTGTCCATCATAGCGCATCCAAGCAAGAGTTTCATGTGCCAGTATAATTCAATTGTCCGTAGGTAGTGAGATATGTGGGATCTGGTGTTTCCAGTGTCAGGAATCTAAGAGTGAGTTTCCTCTTGAACCTCCCCATCTAAGACAAACCTGTGGAGGACTCTAACATCCATTTCCACAAGGTCAATATCCGCTCATATGCTCGGTGGAGTATGATCTTCATAGGAGGTAGAGGAGTCTGCTACTGTTGCAGCAAGTCATGTGCCACTGGGATGAGGAAGATATCGATAGATTCTTCCTCGGCCTCTTTGGGATCCTCTTCCGCAAGTCATGGTGGGTCTGGGCAGAGCACAATGCATGGAGAAGGCGGGGGAGGGAATCTACAAAGGGAAGAGAGAGGTGGAGAAGCATTCGAGAAAATTTAAAGAAAGGTGGTAAAGCCAAATGGAGCCAAGAGGGAAAGAAATAATGTGAGGCAAACTGTTGAGGAAGGTGACGGAAATGGTGCCATGATGAACACGAGGAGAGCAATGATTTCGTTTGGTGGTCGAAGGATCTTCCATGGTGAGGAGCCAGGCGAGAGGTACAGGCCAGGAGCGTGGCTTGTACTGTCATCTTACTTGTTCGCCATAATGAGAATGACATCCACGGGGAGATGTCGTCCGGGTGGAGTGCAAAGCAGTGGTGGAGTTAAGGATCATTGATGGAGGTGACGAGAGTGATGAGAGGTGAGTGCATGGTAGCAAGAGGGGTGGCCATGTGGGTGTCTTCCTTGATGGTTGATTCTTCTCGAATTCTCTTCCTAGACACCCAATACAGAGGGGGGGGGGGCAGGTCTGCATGGGCTAGAGATAAGCAATTCATGTACAACTCTGAGTGGGGGAAAATATCCCAATTGAGGTCCAATGGGATATTCCCTCTGTTTATTCCTTCATTTGTTAGGCGGTCAACGAGTTTGTTGGATGAGCGTTTCACATGGGAGGGGATGGTCGCTTCAATTAGGTGTAAGAGGGAATGAATGCATTCCAGAGTGGTCGATAGTTTCCAGTTGGTGGTGAACTTGCTCAAAGGAATTTCATTTTGTAGTTTGTGTAGCATTTGAATAATGAGTTGAGAGTCCCCTTCAATGATGGGCATATGAAATCTTTCTTGAATGACTATATCGAGGCTTGCTTCTAGAGATTGAAATTATGCGGCATTGTTTCTTTCAATTCCAATGAAGTTAGCATAGATTTTAAGGATTTGACCTTGATTATTTCTAGAAAAAACCCCATAGTTGGCCGCTCGTAGATTGCCTTTAGAGGCTCCATCAGAATTTAGTTTGATGAACCCAGGAGGGGGAGGAGACCAAGTTGAAGGGGAAGAAGGGTGAGTTTGGATGGTGGGAGGAGAAGGAGGAAGAGTAAAAGGTTGAATGTAGATATTTTGGAGGATGGTGGCTTGTTGTTGAGTGATATTCCAGTCTTGAGGCTGCCAAGTTGAAGAGAGGACAGTTTCCTTGATGCAATGTTTGATTTTGTCCTAGATTGCTTATGTGTTGGAGGCATGATCGTTGAATATGCGCTCGTTTCTTTATTTCTATGTTTCCCATAAGAGGAAACCAGGGAGGATTTGTCAGGATCGATTTACCAGTGGATTGGAAAAAGCATTTGTGAATATTTTTCTTAAAACTTTTTATAATCTTTTTAACTTTTTAAGTCATTAAGTCATTAAAAAAAATAATCTTTTTATAATCTTTATAATCTTTTTAACTTTTTAAGTCATTAAAAATATGGGGATTTGTGAATATTTTTCTTAAAACTTTGTTAATATAATTTTTTTAAAGCAAATTAAAAAAAAAAAATAGTATGATTTCTTATTTGTAAGTTTTCATCATGATGATATTGTCATTATCATCGTCATCATTATCACAAATAAAAAATTAACTTATTGTTTCATTAAAGCTAAATCAATACCTTCATAAATTCCATGTACCTAGATCAATCCATCGGGAGAAGAACAATACCTTAATAAATCATGTTTCAATTTTGTATTCAATCAACCTCCTCTCTACAACAAGTTATGAGATTAAATATATTTTCCTATTTATAAATTATTATGGTTTAATATTTAAACATTAAACATATATTAGAAAATGTTAAAAAAAAACAAAAAAACATATAAAGATGTATTTTTCCTTTTCCAATTTAAATGGGTGTGAAAAAGGAAAATAAATACATCTCTTTGTATAACACATAAAATTGGACATTGATCTCTAACACTCATAAAATTTTATTTTTAATAACATCTTATAATTAAGTAAGCATTTAAAATTGAATTGATTGTTTCATTTTTATATAATAAAATTATATTTTTTATAAAATATTTAGAATATTCATCTATACACTATTTTTAGTATATGAGATTTTATTCCATTTCATTTTTATATCCTATTTATATTTTATTCCATTTCATTTTTATATCCTATTTATATTTTTTAGTATATGAGATTTTATTCCATTTCATTTTTATATTATATTATTTTATTATAATACAATACTTTAATTTTTTTTTTTAAATCCAAAAAAAAACTTCATAACCATTCCTTCACTATGAAATGATTCTTGAAAAATCCAAAAATATTATTAAAATTTTAATCACAATTCCCTCGCTGTTGTATTAGTTTTTTCCCTCGCTTTAGGTATGTTCCTAGTGTCGTTATTCCATTAACTACCACATTCCTTGGGCTTTGAAATATGGAGAAACTACATTTTTGAGAAAAAAACTATATGTAACTAATTGATTTCTCTTAGAAGTTAATTTATTCTATTTTATCTTGATGTTAATCTATCTTATCTTAATTCAAGTAAGATGGTGAGTTTTCTTTTTAATTGTTCTACCAAAACCACTTCACCTTTTTAATGATAATTGGAAATTTCTTTCTAATATTAAAAATTGAATTCTCAATTCCTTATCTAGAATTTAACTTTTATATAAGGCCACCATTTATGCAAAGATATTTTCAATTATTTTCTATAGTGAAACTTTTATATAAGACCATGATTTATGCACAGCGATTTTAGATGGTCCTTTTAATGCATACTTTTCGTAATTACCTATTTAAAAAAAATCAATTTCAACTATGATGAGAACACAACAATTATGATGAGAACACATGTTGGCAATTGGTTAGTGAGAGTTCTTTATAGTGAACCTTGAATCTAAATTAGATGTATTGTAAAATTTGATTTCCAATACACATAAAAATTGATTTCCAATACACATAAAAATTAAATTTCAACCATGATGAGAACACAGGTTGGCAATAAAAATTCAATTTCAACCATGATGCCAACACAAGTTGGCAATTGGTTCTTGAGTGTTCTTTATAGTGAATCTTGAATCTAAATTAGATGTATTGTAAACTTTGATTCCCAATATTGTTCTTTTTAAAATATCATAAATCCAAATTTTAAATATCAATGTGTTAATAATGTTCTTGGAGATCTTACTTATCATCTTTTGTGTGCCTCAACAATTTTTGTTGTTTTTATATATACTTAGATATTCCAAGTCAACACTCTTGCAATGATTGCTAATATTTTAGCCCTTATTTGTTTTACTTAAAGTTGTTTTTTAACAATTTACTAAGAAACATTGTGATGTCATTTTGGTAGTAAATAAATGATTTTCATTACTTTATGTATTCATATTCAAAGTGTTGAAGTATATGGAAATCATATGAATAGATCATTTAGTAACTCTATATTACTTAAGCACACGTGTAATGTTTTAATATTTTTTTTTAAGTTATTTTGAAAATTTTATATTACTAGAGTTGAAATATACATAGACTGTGTTGTTGGTTTGTTATTAGGGAAACCAGACCAACAAAATGCATCAGACTGTCTGGAGTGATATGAAAATAAAGTCTTTTGAACATGATGGTCTAGTGAATTCTTGAAATTAAACTATCTCCTATGATTATCACTAAAACAAACTGAGAATTTATTCTATATCGACATAGAGGAGGTTGGATTGAAATCACATAGCCTTCAATACTAAACCACAAAAAAAGGAACCTGATAAACATCGGTGCTAAGTGGAGGGTTGGCCCTCATCCAGAGTTGCTCGAACATCGTCCACATTGAGGGTTGAGAGGTCCAATCCAACGATTTTCTTTGCAAGGAGGTTCATCTTGAGGTCTTGGAGTCGCAAATGAGCATGTATCTCGTTCAACTGAAGAAAAATTTCTTCCTTGTCATATTTTTTGTCCATCATAGCGCATCCAAGCAAGAGTTTTATGTGCCAGTATAATTCAATTGTCCGTAGGTAGTGAGATATGCGGGATCTAGTGTTTCCAATGTCAGGAATCTAAGAGTGAGTTTCCTCTTGAACCTCCCCATCTAAGACAAACCTGTGGAGGAATCTGACATCCATTTCCACAAGGTCAATATCCGCTCATATGCTTGGTGGAGTATGATCTTCATAGGAGGTAGAGGAGTCTGCTACTGCTGCAGCAAGTCGTGTGCCACTGGGATGAGGAAGATATCGATAGATTCTTCCTCGGCCTCTTTGGGAGCCTCTTCCGCAAGTCATGGTGGGTCTGGGCAGAGCACAATGCATGGAGAAGGCGGGGGAGGGAATCTACAAAGGGAAGAGAGAGGTGGAGAAGCATTTGAGAAAATTTAGAGAAAGGTGGTAAAGCCAAATGGAGCCGAGAGGGAAAGAAATAATGTGAGGCAAACTGTTGAGGAAGGTGACGGAAATGGTGCCATGATGAACATGAGGAGAGAAATGATTTTGTTTGGTGGTCGAAGGATCTTCCATGGTGAGGAGCCAGGCGAGAGGTACAGGCCAGGAGCATGGCTTGTACTGTCATCTTACCTGTTCACCATAATGAGAATGACATCCACAGGGAGATGTCGTCCGGGTGGAGTGTAGAGCAGTGGTGGAGTTAAGGATCATTGATGGAGGTGACGAGAGTGATGAGAGGTGAGTGCATGGTAGCAAGAGGGGTGGCCATGTGGGTGTCTTCCTCGATGGTCGATTCTTCTCGAATTCTCTTCCTAGACACCCGATACAGGGGGGGAGGGGGGGGGCAGGTCTGCATGGGCTAGAGATAAGCAATTCTTGTACAACTCTGAGTGGGGGAAAATATCCCAATTGAGGTCCAATGGGATATTCCCTCTGTTTATTCCTTCATTTGTTAGGCAGTCAACGAGTTTGTTGGATGAGTGTTTCACATGGGAGGGGATGGTCGCTTCAATTAGGTGTAAGAGGGAATGAATGCATTTCAGAGTGGTCGATAGTTTCCAGCTGGTGGTGAACTTGCTCAAAGGAATTCCATTTTGCAGTTTGTGTAGCATTTGAATAATGAGTTGAGAGTACCCTTCAGTGATGGGCATATGAAAGCTTTCTTGAATGACTATATTGAGGCTTGCTTCTAGAGATTGAAATTATGTGGCGTTGTTTCTTTCAATTCCAATGAAGTTAGCATAGATTTTAAGGATTTGACCTTGATTGTTTCTAGAAAAACACCCATAGTTGGTCGCTCCTAGATTGCCTTTAGAGGCTCCATCAAAATTTAGTTTGATGAAGCCAGGACGGGGAGGAGACCAAGTTGAAGGGGAAGAAGGGTGAGTTTGGATGGTGGGAGGAGAAGGGGGAAGAGTAAAAGGTTGAATGTAGATATTTTGGAGGATGGTGGCTTCTTGTTGAGTGATATTCCAGTCTTGAGGCTGCCAAGTTGAATAGAGGATAGTTTCCTTGATGCAATGTTTGATTTTGTCCTAGATTGCTTCTGTGTTGGAGGCATGATCGTTGAATATGCGCTCATTTCTTTCTTTCTATGTTTCCCATAAGAGGAAACCAGGGAGGATTTGTCAGGATCGATTTACCAGTGAATTGGAAAAAGCATTTTCTCTCCATTGTTCAATGGTTTTCTGGGTGTTGTTCCTGTCACGATCCAGGGTTTTGAAGAGGAGAGATGATTGGTCCCAGAGGATAGAGGAGAAGGGACAATTGTTGAACACATGTTCTATGGTCTCCTCATTGTTGCAACAAAGGTGGCAGTAGGCCGACCCTTGAAAACCTCTTTTTAGAATATTTTCCCATCTCAGGATTTTTCCTCTGCTTAGAAGCTAAAGAAAAAAACAGACTTTGGGCCAGAGTTATTGATTCCAATTTTTTTTCCATAGTGGTTGAATTGAGATATCCTGATCTTGAGTGATTATATTGTAGGCTTCTTTTATAATGAAGGATCCTATTGGTTTATGGCGCCATCGGAGAATGTTTGGTCCTGTGTGGACCCTGATTTTTCGTTGTTGGAGATCTTGCCTAAATAATTTCCATTCATCTTGGGGAATATGAGGACTCCAATGGTCTGGTGGTAACCAAGTTCTCCAAATGTCCTGATGTTGAGAGGGTATCCAGTAATGGTGGGTGTGATTTCGATCATGTGTTGTCATTCTGTCCTTTATAGTGGCTAATGTAGGATGTTTGTTTAGAGGTGGGATTTGTTTCCAGACATCATCCCAGAAGAGAGCTCAGTGACCATTTTGTATTTCCCAGAAGAAATGAGAATGTATGACGTGTTTATTTTTCCAGGACGCATTCCAAATGGTTGATCTTGTAATGTTTCCCGCGAGTCTGGTGAGGTTTTTAGATCTGACTTGTGAGTTGTATTTCTGCTGCTAATGCCTGGTCCATAGAGAATCCTAGAAGTTAACCATCACCACCATGTTTTGGCACCGAGGATGGAGCTTAGGGTTTCAGGGTCTCTAAGCCCTAGACCTCCATTAAGTTTAGGGAGATAGATCTTGTCTCAAGCTACTAATGCCCATTTATTTTCTTTTCGAGCTCCTCCCCATAGGAAGGAGCGTTGGATATTTCAGATAGCTTGCATAATGGATTTGGGTGCAATAAGGGAAGAGAAAAGATAAAGCGGCAAGGCTTGCAGAACTAAGGTGAGGAGGATTAGGCGAGCAGGAATGTTGAGTTTTATGAACGTCCAGTTGGAGATCTTTTGGTTCATGCGAGTTAGCAGATCTTCCTAGGAGGAATTTCAAATCCCATGGTCTATTAATGGATATCTGAGATATTTAGAGGGGAGGGTGTTGTGTTGGAAGCCCATGATTCTTGAAATGTTGTTCTGAATGGATGGAGGGGTGTTAAAAAAGAATATTTGGGATTTGGTTTGGTTGAGGGAGGTACTTGAGGCGGCTTCAAAATCGTGAAGAACTTGTTGTAGGGATTTGTCTTCCTTGACTGTTGGTTGATCCATAAACATGGTGTCTTCCAAAAACTATTGGTGAGATATGTGTTGATCCATATTGGTGAGTAGCTATAGCCGCTTTGAGGGATCATCCAAGGTTTTGTGCCAAGAGGATAAAAAGGAAGGGGGAGAGAGGGTCTCCTTGTTTAATTCCTCGGAAGAGGGTGAAAGTTCGAGATGCTGAACCATTGATAAGTATGGAGAAGAAAGCAGTGGAGGTGAGGGATAGAACCCATTGTGTCCAGGAAGATGAGAAGCCAAAAGAAGAGAGTACATGTTGGAGGTAGTGCCAATTGAGCTTGTAAAAGGATTTTGAGAAATCCAACTTTAGGAGTATGCATGGGGTTTTGGTTGTCTTAACAGAATGTATGAACTCATGGGAAATAATGATTCCATCTAGAATTTATCGTCCCTCAACATATCCAGTTTGTTAGGGAGATATTAGGGAGGGGAGAAGGGGATTAAGGTGGTTGGATATGACTTTGGTAATGATTTTGAAGATGACATTACAAAGAGATATGGGTCAAAATTTCCTTGTATTTTTCACTTTATATTCTTTTGGAATGACGGTAAGGAAAGTGGCATTGAGTGTCAGAAAGACGTTGGTATGAAGTCGGGAATCTTCAACTACTTCCTAGATGTCTTCCTTAAGCATATGCCAACAAGATTGGTATAAATCTGTTGTAAAACCATCAAGACCAGGGGAATTATTTTTGGGCATGGAAAAGACTACTTGTTCTACTTCTTCAAGGGTGACTAGTCTCATGAGGACTTCATTTTGTTTAGGGGAGACTATGAAGAGGATGTGTTGGGTGATTTTATGAATGGAGGGTTGATGATTTTGTTCTGGTTCTAATAGGAGGTTTTGAAAGTATCGGACTAGCTCTTGCTTGATTTATTTGTGCTCCATTAGAGAGTTACCATGCTTGTCTTTAATGGAGAGGATGTGATTGTGATGTCTTCGCTGGATCATGGATCTGTGAAATAAAGTAGTATTTCCTTCACCTTCTTTGAGACATCGTATTCTTGAATTTTTCTTCCATAATATTTCTTCTTGATTTCCCCTTTTGTGGAGTTCATGTTGTAGACGTTCTTCCTCTTATGCTAGATTTTTTGTCTTGCCTTCTTGGATCATTGCTTGTTTCCACTGTTCTATATTGGTTATGATCTTCTTCTTCTCACTAAAGATGTTTCCAAATTATGATTTGTTCCATATCTTGAGCTGATGCTTGACATATTTGAGCTTCTATTGGAATATGTACATGGGGGATTTGGTGGTGGGGTTGTATTGAAACCACCAAGTTTTAAAAAGAGTGGGGAAAGAGGGGTGGGTGAGATAAAATATTTCAAAGAGGAAGGTATGATTGAGAGGGCTTCCATGTAAGTCCAAATGAAGAGAAATGGGCCAATGAGCAGAGCCTACAAAGGGGAGAATTGAGGCTAGGGGGTGAAGGTTAGTTAAGAGGATGGATTCAAAGACAAGAAAGCGATCCATATGAGAGACTATTTGTTGTTGGCCTCATCTATGATTTTTCCAAGTGAAATTTCCATTAGTGTTTTCAATATCCACTAAGTTGAGATAAAGAATAGCCTCGAGGAAGGATTGGGAGTCGGGGTCTAGTCTTCTCTGACCTCCTTTTTTTTTTTCAAAAAGTGAAGTAATGATATCAAAGTCTCGTCCAATTATCCAAGGATGATTGACAAAAAGAGGTTTCAGGGAACATAGGGTTGCGAGAAAGGAAGCTTTGTAGAGATGGGAGGTAGGGCCATAATCATTGGTGAGGAAGCCCGAGAAGGAGGAGCTGATAAGTTGAAAGAGAGTTGAGAGAGTATACTTGGTAGAGAAGAAATCAGAGAGGGTGATAGTGGAAGGATTCCAAATGATTTCTAGGCCGCTAGAGGTGCCATGGGAATCAATGGTTATAGCTTGGGAACCTAGCCAGAATCTGTAGGCCAAGGTTTGAAGGAGAAGGTAGGGACATTTTGTTTCTTGGATCATAATAATAGAGGGTTTTTCTTGCATGATTTTTTGCTTGAGGATTCTTTGTTTGGTTTTTCCAATTAGGCCTCTTATATTCCATGAGATGATTTTCACTGAGAATGGGGGGGGGGGG
>ML781044.1:334289-345131 GCA_009831015.1 Picea engelmannii | reverse complement strand
TGTGCAGGGTGGAACTTATCAATCATCAAGGAAATTTGCTTGGAATTCACAATAAATTCTCCTAAGTCCTTGAGAAATTGTTTTTTTGTTATCTTCTACCTTTTTTCTTTGCTTCTCTTGGTAATTTAGATGGAATGGATGTAGAAACTTTGGTTTGGTTTCGTATTAAGGCATCCTTCAGGAGCTGCACTTATTGTTCTGGAATTGAGCTCAAATATTTATTTTTTCATGCAATTGTTATGGAGTTGATATCTAGATCACCAAGATCCATTTCCTCCCCTTCATCTGAGTCAAGGCATTCTTGCAAGCCATGTTGCATGTCTTCATCTTCATCTTGAATTTTCATTGCGTCATTATTCAACACCTTGCACCTTTTTATTTTGTCTTCTTGAAGATGTGTTGCAGCATGTTCCTTTTGCGGATTCTGATTTGTGAGGGAGTTCTGGTTGGTTTCTTCTTAGGACAAGGCTTCATAAGGATTGTGAGTTTCCAAAGTAGTTTTGGGTGGTTTCATGTTGGAAGTCTTTTTGTATTTTTTCTTGGATTCAACCTGTTCAAAACCTTCTGCGTATCGCTATTTCATAGGGTGGTTTTGATGAGATTGTGGTGCTAATGGGAAGCCCCGAAAAAGGTGACCCTGTTCATGGCATCGTCTACAGAGGAAAGGAATGTGTTCGTAGTCCATATTTTGAACCCATTCATTATCTTGGTATAATAGACTAATTGATGCTAGCAAGGATTTGGTGAGATCCATGTAGACACAGATTCTGGCATATGTAGTGTAGCAACCTTGACTTTTTTATTTCTAAGGTTTTAACAAAGGTTCCTAGTGTGTTATCGATGCCCTCAAATATTTCCTAATTCCATAACTCTTGAGGTAGGGAATAAAGTCGTATCCATACTGGTGCTGCAGTGAAATCTTCCTTCTCCGACATGAAACTTTTAGTCCATGGTCTGAAATGCAAGCCTGTTGAATTGAAGAATTATGGACCATTTTCGAATACTCTGTCTCGATCCTCCATATTGGAAAAGATAGTAGTGAAGAAACCTTTCGAGCCAAGTTTGAGGTCGATTTGGCCCTTGGGTTTCCAGGTGGTTTTTGTCCACCAGACTAGCGCTTTCTCTATTGGCCATATTCCCATGAATTTTCTAATGAAGGTGTGTTCCTGCATTTGTTGAATGTATCCTCCTATGGTATTAGTTTTTACATGGTATGCGAGATTTTTCGCATCTTTAGGAAGACAACTTTTGGTAGATCCTGGTATGGTTGGTTGTTGTTGGGGTCCAGGAACTTTTGATTTTCCTTTTTCTTTGTCAAAAGCAGTGATGGGGTCAGAGTGTTTGGGATCTATAGATGGGGCAGGACCATGAGGGTCTGAGTGGCGGCCATCAATGATATGGATTTCGGCCGAAGCCATGGAAAAAGTAGAATTGTGTAAAAACCCTAGAAGGTTGAAAGTTCCAGATCTATTTTTGTTTTTGACTCTTGTAATGTATCAATATAAAAAACGAAACTATAATTATAATTATTTAAATTACTAAATTGAAAATATATCTAAATATTCAAAAAGGGAAAAAAAATGTTTAGGCACCTACATGCTGAGGGTTGGATTTCACCTACAAATATGTCTAATGGATGAAGACATCTCTAATAACAACAATTTGGTTGATTTTATTTAAATAAGATGTGAGATGCATATGACAAAGATAAAACTTACATTTATATCAACAAATTTTAGAACATTAGAATATGATACAAAATCATGAACACAAACCAGAGTCTAATTATTTTCTTGTTAGTGTACACAACATGCCCTCTCCCTTAATAAGTTATTTCCAAATGTTTTTTTTGAATCCCACTACTAATCACCTAAAGTAGGCTTGACTTTATGAAATGGGCTTGACTTTATGAAATAGTTTTTATTGACTATAAGACCATCAATAACATATGGAACCCAACAACTAACAAATACAATAAGTACATACATTATATCCATAAGTATTTTAGTCATTGGTTGTATTAGGGACACAACATAGCCGTGTTTCCTAAAGTTCTTTGATCTTGAAGAGAGAAGAGTTAGATAGAATAATTCTCGATACTTGTCCTTGACATCTTCTATGAGAAGAGGATTCTCTTGGACAAATTTGTTTATGATGATACCCTCTTCTTCATTAATTTCAATGATTTTATTCTCTTGTAAATCCCATTTACATGAAGATCTATCATGATGAATAATATGATTTTTATCAAGAGGATAAAAAAAATTAAAATTGAGAAGTTGGGAGAAGTTTCTCCTAAACCTTCTTCATGAGTAGATTAGTAGTAGAGAAGTAGAGATTTAATGTTTACAACTATATTCTCCATCTTCCTTACATTGTAATCTTCTTGCTCATCCAAAACCAAAATAGTTGAAATTTTTAATGTCATACTTGTAAATCAATTTGGGGAGCCCTCTTATACATCTCTTATACAAGATACGTATCCTTATGATATTCCTGTTTGATTAAAAACACTAATATTTTGTATGACACTCCACATTAACTAGTCTAATATTCTTTAATTTTGAATGAATTTTTACAAAAAAAAATTCAATTTTTTTTAGATATTATATATTAAAAAAAATTAACTTTAAAAAAAAAACCTTAATCAACCATAATTTGTAAAGTATTTTTCATAAATATGACATACTACTATTATTGTTGTCATCATCATCATCACAAATAAAAAATTAAATGCATTATTTCATTACAAAGATAAATCAATGTCTTCATAGATTCCATGTACCTAGATCAAATGATTGGGAGAAGGACAATCCCTTAATGAACTATGTTTCAATTTTTTATTCAATTAACCTCATCTCTATAACAAGTTATGAAATTAAATCTATTTTTCTATTTATAAGTTATTATGGTTTAATATTTAAACATTAAACAAACCTAACACAATAAGATGTTAAAAAAATAAAAAAAACATATAATTGTGTATTTTTCCTTTTCCAATATAAATGGGCCATTAAGTGAAAAAGGAAAATATATAAATCTAAATCTCTTTGTGTAAACTGATAAATTTTATTTTATTTTTATTTTTTGTAATAACATCTTAAGATTGAGTGGCCATTTAAAATTGATTATTTCCTTTTTTATATAACAAAATTATATATTTTATAAAATCTTTGGACTATTCTTTTATATATTCTTTTCTTCTTTTATATATTATTTTTAGAATATGAAATCTTATATAATTTTCATTCTTATATCATATCGCTTCATTATAAGATGATGCTTTAATTTTATTTAAATCCAAAAAAAAATAATAAGAATTCCTTCAATATGATATGATTTTTTAAAAATCCAATTTTTTTTTTTAAATTTTAATAACCATATTACTTGTTGCCCTCACTTTAGGTATGCTCCTAGTCTCGTTATTCCATCAACTACCACATTGCTTCGGCTTTGACATATGGAGAAACTACATTTTTGAGAGAGAAGACCATAATTAATTGATTTCTCTTAGAAGTTAATCTATCGTATCTTTAAGTTAATATATCTTATCTTAATTCTGGTAAGATGGTGAGTTTTCTTTTTAATTGTTTTACTAAAATCATTTCACCTTTTTAATGATAATGGATTTTTTTTTTATAATATTAGGAATTGAATTTTGAGAATTGAATCTTCAATTCATTTTCTAGACCATGATTTATTACTAAATTGAAAATATAAATAAATATTAAAAAAAAAAAAATTAGGCACCTACATGTCCATAGTTGGATTTCACCTACAAATATGTCTAATGGATGAATACATCTCTAATAACAACAATTTGGTTGATTTTATTTATAATAAGATGTAAGATATATATGAGAGGGAGAAAACTCGTATGTATATCAACAAATTTTACACTATTAAAATATGATATAAAATCATGAACACAAACAAAAAAATAATGCATTTGCATAGAGTCTAATAATTTATAAATATTTATTTATTTATTTATAATAAGATATTTTTGTTTATTTATAACAATTGCTTATCTAATTTTATTTATAATAACATGTGACATACATATGAGAGGGAGAAAACTCATATTTATATCAACAAATTTTACAATATTAAAATATGATATAAAATCATTAACACAAATAAAAAATAATGCATTTATATAGAGTTTAATATTTTATAATAAAAAAATTGGTTAGTGTACACAACATGCCCTCTCCCTTAACAAGTGTTGCATGGCAGCGTACTCCCTACCAGGTTGGTATGGGAGTAAATGTGACCTAGTACAGGCAAGTGGCTAGAAAGTTGAAATACATGTGGTTTGCATGCAAAACATAGTATTCCCGAATTAGTTCTTTTTGAAAAAATATAAAAAATTATCAATGTTTGAATGGTTGTTCGACACAAAATATTTAGCATTACCGAATTGGTTATTTTTAAAACTAGAAGATAGAAAGTCACCAGAAATAAATAAATTATACATACGAAATATGTATTAGTACCAAGGAGGTTAGAAAGCAAATTTTGAAAAATAGGGTTGAAGTGTAAATGAAATGAAGTGTTTGGTGCAAAATGTATATGAGGAAAATGTTGTGTGCAAGGTGCATATTTTGGAAGATGGGGCAAAAGTAAATGACAGTTGGTAGGCCAAGCACCATCTAATTTTGGAAAGTATACAACAAACATTTTTTTTTTTGAAAGTATATAAGAAAGTAAAAAATTTGTTGACATTGCAAGATTAAATTTGGAAATTTAAATGCATTTTCAATGTGGACTGGTGAAAGATAAAAATATATGATGACATTAAAAATATATGATGACATAAAATTAATAGGACATAAGAAATATACAAATTTTAATGGATTTGTGAACATTTGTCATAAATGCATTTGTTATAGAGAGTGTTGAAAGATAAGAATAGAGTCTTTAGGATATAAAAATTTAGATGCATTTTTATTTGAAATCTGTTAGAAAATAGAAGTTTGTTACATACCACTTCAAATTTTGAAATATACAAAAAAAACAAAGTGTGTTACATATAAACCGAAATTTCAATGTGTTTGTCATGTAGTCTGGGATTGGGGCTCCCGCGAACCATTAGAGAAATATTTACAAGAAGCATGATAGTGGAAAGAAGATAGAGTGCAACAACTGCAAAATAAAATAAATGGAAAGGTATAAGTGTTTGCCTATACATGTTTATTTAAGAAAGCGAAATAACTAGGTTGAGAAACAAAGAAAGATGAGATGAGTAAACTTACAGTGAGGGTACATATGAGCGCTTTGGATTTTGCTTGCGGATTCCCTTTCATTGATGTCGGCGATGACTACGGTTTCAAGGATGTTCTCCACGACCGCTGGAATGCTGGCAACTGCCTGTTGTCTTTCGTTGGCGGCCTGTTTCAATTGCCTTTCGACCCATTCTTCAATGTACACTCTCATTGGGGCAACGTTGATCTCATTCCGGATCTTGATGTTGAAAATATCGTTTTCTAATTTCTGGAAGTTGATAGAAAGATTAGAGAGAGCCTGATGAATTTCCTCATTCTGTATTGCATATTTGACTAACCAGTCATGGAAGTGAGATTGATCAAATTGAAGGATGTTGTAAAACGTTTCCAGAAAGAAGGTCTTCAACATAACAACTTGTTCATCGAACTCTTCTCTAGTTAAGGGCAAGGAGTTTGCGATTAAGAGGGGGTCTTGGAAGTCGTTTGTTTTCTCGGCTAAGTCTATATTTGATAGCTTTGTGAATAATTTATCTTTCTTCGATATGACTTGTTCACATGATTGAACAATGAGACACAGGTTGTTTACTTTTTCTTTCCAACATGCATTCAATTCGCTGATCCGATTTTTGGATGGAAGATCTTCTTCTCTTCTTTTTGTTTTTGTCATATTGTTGACAATCTTTCCAAAAGGGATGAGCGTTTTTAAGAAGAAATTTTCTTCATCTTTTAATTCGGCTTGCAAAATCTCAAGCAAGCTATGTGCCCTGGTTCCAAGGGAAGTGAAGGTTTGTGATCTTTTCCAGGCATCGGTAACCAGTTCCATTCTTTTTGTGACATTGTTTTCCACATATCCTTTATAGGATGCGAGCAGGGTGGAGGGTGATTTTACATTGGGTGCAGGGGTGCCAGGCATGGCTATTGCCAAAGGATTGACAAGCAATGGCATAGGAAAGAAAGCATTTTCCAATTCCTTGACTCGGTCCTTCAGTCTGGCATTGTGGGTCTCCATGCGTTCAATGGAGTCATGAAGTGCTTCTCCGGTCGCAGTGTGAAGTTGATAGATTTGGGATGGCCGCATGTTGGCAATGTCAACCTCTGAACAAGATTTGCCTTTGATATTTTTAACATTTTTTTTTCTGAAATATCAATTTTTTGTTCTGGCTATAAAAAACAGTGCTCTGGAACACGAAGGATTCATCTTCATCAAAATTTTGGGCAACAGATATGTCCATTGGATGGATATGGTGGATGGCGTCCTCAGGCTATTCAAAGAAGGGGAACATGGCATCTAGACCAGTGTCAATTTCCATGTTCTGAGTCTAAATTTCCGAGTCTTCTGCCCGCCCCACATTTTTTTTTCTCTTCTTATCCACTGGAAGATTGTGAGAACTATCAATTTTAGAGTGAGGAGGGTCGTTATGTCCTCCTCCATTTAAATAATTATGGGTTTCTTTGTTGTTGTGATGGGCCATTCGAGCGATTCTCCGAGATGTTGTACCTTTTTGAGTGGTATTTATGGATTTAACACTCTTGTCACTGGGCTCTTTCCCATGTTGCATGTACAATTTGGTGCAGCTTTGCACTGTCTCTACATCGCCAACATCAGAGGCAGGCCTGTGACTATCTATGTTTTTGGGTAGGTGTTTATTTACAAAACAATCGTCGAGGCTAAGTGAATGTAAATGTTGTCTAAAAATATCATAGGGGTCGAATCCTTTTATGTGTTCAACATATCTGAGGTTGGAGATACTAAAATGAGTTGCAAAATCGTCAAATTTGTTGACGTTTTTCAACACGAACTTCCCTATTTTCCAAGGCATAGGAATGAACTGTTTTTTTTTCTTCCTTTGGAACAAATGGAACTAGTAGCTGTATTCATGTGCTACTTCTGCAATAAAAATTGTGTCCATAATGTGACATGGAAGGAGAGCAGGTTGTTCCATGGAGCCAAAAATTCTTATGACAGTGTAATTATCCAAATGTTGGACTATTCGCTTTTTGTCCAAAAAATTAGTTGCCTGTTCAGATAAGCGGGGAGCATTTTCTCATAACAAGAAAAGTTTGAAAATAGACAGGGAGCCATTAAAAACCTCATAAAAAAAGTGGGAAGCCTTGTGCTTCCACAAGGCCTGGTACTAGAACGTTACTGGGTGGAAATCGCAGTTGACATTCTTGGATAGAGACAATTGCAGAAATCAACAGGAATGTGCTATTGCAAAAACTAAATAGGATGACATATACAATTTCTTTCCCCTTTTGTAGCTTGACAATTGGGAAGAGATTTCATAAGAAATTATCCTTCCCCAATAAAAAATGGCTTTTTCATTGACTATGAAATACAAAATGTAAAGATCCATGCAGGAAACAGTAGCTATGGATTCCTGTCCCGTTATTCTTGTAAACAACCAGACAATTTCGCGAAAAAGGATTTTTAAATGAACTAACTTGCATGCTTGTAATATCTTCAGGAACTAGATCCGGGTTTTCCAAAAAAATGGGCAAGAGGTCCAATCTCTTATTATGTTTTCCTAGGAACTGTTTGTAATCTTCTCCTTTGAACGTGAATGTTGGCTCGGGAAATTTCAACATTTGCCGGAAGAGATGAGGTGACAAAGAAACAAAAGAGCAGACGTGTAGTGGAATACTTATTTTCTTTGCAATAAATTTATTGGCACACCAAGAGACCAAGTCGTTACAATAAAAAACCTCAGGGACACAGCCTGCATGAGCAATCCCGGAGGTCCAAATTACTTGGTTCTCTACGACAGAGGTTGAGTAATAAGAAAATGCCCTGAACCAGTGGAATTTCTGGTTGTGATGGTCAAATATGTTCACTGTATCTCCACAAAACTGTTGCAAAAATGATGCCATAGGTTTATGAGAAGGTTTCTTTGTTGGAGATGATGGTTTAAATGAGCAGTCACAACGAATAATGTAAATTTTTGCTAAATCTTGGTTAAATGCTTATGAATGGGAAAGCTCCTTGAGCCTTTCATTGATTAATGACAATCGGTATTGGTCGTGCATGATGAACTGTTAAGAGTAAAGTTTATTTATTGCATATTTAGAAATGCGAAGGTGGTGAGTACGACGAAGAGCAATTAAAGAATGGAGTTTTCTTGAACGTGTGAAGGCCACGTGATGTGAAAGGGATTTCATGATTTTGAAATGAACACTCGGAAGGGACAATATAATCTCCCCATAAATTTTGGTTTAATGCGCATGAATACGATATTTCCTCGGCCCTTTCGCCCATCAATGACAATATATACAATTTCTACATGATGTCCTGTTAGAATTAAATGCCAGTAATTCCATATTTAGAAACAAGATATGTCTATATATATATAAAACTTTATATTTTCTTTTAATGCAGAGAAGTGCGAAGGTGATGGAGACGACGGAGAGAAATGAAAGAATGGCAAGTTTTGAAAAGAGGTTGGACGTGATTCAAAAAAGGGTTATGGGGATAGTCAGGAAGAGATCATGAAGGGGGAGTTCAACGACCGGTTTGTATATTTGCAGAATTTCGGCAAAATGGCTAAGCATGGAATAGGGAAATTGCTAATTGCATGCGTAGCAATAAGATCTTATATATAATTTCCAACTGCTAATTCAAAAAGGACACCGACACATGAAACAACGACTATGAACTGAATATTTCTTCAACCCGACAAAGGGACGATTCCCTAAAGAAATTTGAACAAATGGTGAAGTATGGAAAACGGACAGATGGGCTTCAAAATAGATTGACAATAGTTCCAGTAAATATGCCGGGAAGCGGTGGTTAAATTGTATTTCTCAAAAGTTTTCAGTGCAAAAAATGTGCATCACAAAAAAGGGCATGATAGGTGGACTGTAATACGGAAAAGGGTAAAATTTCATGTTTCACAATTTTTGAGTGCAAAATGTGTAAAATGAAGAGATCATGAAAAGGGCATGATAGGTCGACCGTAATATGAAAAAGGGCATGATCTAAGAATGGTTGCAAATTTGTATATCTATCAATTTGTATATAGTAGAGCTACGAACGCTGTTTGGAGGTCCTAGAAAAGTAGAGGTGCAATGTTGATGCAGCCAGCGGGGTCCTCCTGTCAATTTCTATATGGTGGAACTCTGGGTGGAAGTTGTGGGATAGGGAACAATAGCGGGTCAATTTAAAGAAAGGGGAAGCGGTGTTTGGAAATGCATGAATTGGGAAAATAGAAAGGCGAAAGACATTTTTCGTAAGTGCGAATTGGTTTCAAGGAAGCCCCATTGTTGCAAAATCATGATCTACTAGTTATCAGGAAATGTGTTGTTGAAGATTACATTTTATTGCAATGTGCGCGTGCAATTATGTTCTGCATACATTATTCCATGACTGTAACATACCAACTAAAGTAGTCAACTTTGTTTTGTACTAATTAGCATTAAAACTTAATAATTGCATCTCTAGAAACAAGAAGAACAATTTTGTTGGAACATTTTACATTGGTATTAGTAAACAAAAGATCGAAGAAGTACGAGAGCACCGAAGCATGCCAATTAGAACATGCATGAAACCCATAAAAGTGGCAAAGACGAAGAGTCCAAGGCCAAAATTTTGTAATAGGAAATCCATTTAAAAAAATAAGAAAAGTACTGAGTACTGTACATCTATGCTTAGAAATTGGATCCAGTTCTTCGGTTGAAAACATTGAAGGTATCTGTGACAAACACATGCACGGGTTCTGCAGTATGCAAGATCCTTGGATTTTTCTCCTTGATTAATCATCCTTTGCTGAGATTGATATTTTTTAGAAGCTTTGCCTGAGGAAGAAGATGAAAATGGTTGTAGGGAAAGTGGAATAGCCCTTAGTTGAAACCGGCTCTTCATAGTCGAAAAAAATTCAGTAGTACAACTTGCACGTGCAATTACAGAGGCCCAAATTAGTCCATTATGGGCAGAAGGAGATGACTAGTAGGAAAATTCATTGCAGCAGCGAAAGTTTTGCACCTGATACCCGAAAATGTTAAACAATATTTTTTTTGCTTGAAATATATCTCTGGAAGCATCAACATATGATTGGTTTACAGTCAAACTCTTCCACCCAGAACAAACTAATTTGGAACTATGGAATTCCTACTTTGGCGGTGCAAAGTAGTTTGTTTGGGCTTCAAAAAGTCATACAAATATCACTCATTACCATACATTTTTCACCTATGCTTCCATTATATCACTCATTATTCACCACCATGTCACTTCATTTTCCCTATTGCTCACCATTAATGGGTCTCATTTATATTTTCCAAATATTATTTATTTTTAAGCATTTTTAAGAGAAATTCTTGATTAAATATTATAAAATAATATATTTTACTTCATATATGGAAAGTGGATTGTTTTTGTGACATGTGTAGGTTCCAAGGAAGCTTCCAAGACACCTTTATGTGGACTCTATGTTCAAATTCGAATTTGAGGAGATCATGGAGAGATTATTGAGAAGATCATATCATGGAGGAGATCATGGACCTCATGGAGAATATCATGGAGGATAGGGTTATGTGTCTAGATGGTTGAGAGATGTATGGAACTAAAGAGAGATTAGTGGATCACATTTATGAGTTTGTTATCATAGCTCTTGTATAAATA
>ML781044.1:275281-328002 GCA_009831015.1 Picea engelmannii | reverse complement strand
ATGGAAAGTGGATTGTTTTTGTGACATGTTTAGGTTCCAAGGAAGCTTCCAAGACACCTTTATGTGGCACTCTATGTTCAAATTCGAATTTGAGGAGATCATGGAGAGATTATTGAGAAGATCATGGAGGATATCATGGAGGATAGGGTTATGTGTCTAGATGGTTGAGAGATGTATGGAACTAAAGAGAGATTAGTGTATCACATTTATGAGTTTGTTATCATAGCTCTTGTATAAATAGGAGTGTTACCTCCTTCATTTGTAATCTGAAGCTTGTAATCTTAGAATTAGAGAGAGTTGTAATCTTAGAGTTGGTTTGTAATGGACATTTTGAAATACATAATCATACTTTGATTTTGCTTCTACATCTGAGTCTCCTTTGAAGAGGTGTGCTTGTGGAGTTATGGAGGGCCCCCATGGCCTCACTTGCATGCTGATTTTCTTATTTTAGGTATAGCTTAATTTATGTTTTTGTTTGATTTCATGTATGATTGATTTGAACGAGACTTTGTGAGTTGAGTCCTTGTAAGGGGACTGGAGTTTCCAACTAATCTTAGGAATTAGATAACAGATTTTAGTGTGTGTAAGATATTCTTTGAGTTGAGTCCTTGTAAGGGGATTAGAATCTCAGGCAAACATAAGCACTCTGTTTTTAGTAGGTAGATTTTTTTAAATTGCAGAGGTGTTTAAGTGAGAAGGAACCAAAGTACAATCTCTTGTAAAAGAGTATTGGCTCCTGCTACATCAAACCCTCGTGAGAAGGAACCAAAGTACAATCTCTTGTAAAAGAGTATTGGCTCCTGCTACATCAAACCCTCGTGAGAAGGAACCAAAGTACAATCTCTTGTAAAAGAGTATTGGCTCCTACTACATCAAACCCTCCTTTAGGTAGTTGAATCTTTCTAGATCTATATATTTTAGGTAGCGATTCTAAGTTTACCTTCCCGGATTGACATTAAATGAACTCTGATTGACATCATCAATTAGAACTAAACATAGTTGTTGCGTTCACTGTCTGTGTTTTTTTTTTTTTTGAAACTCCTTTTCGTGTTGTCATGATTGCGATCACCGAGCCAGGAAGGTCCATTCGTTATGGTTCATTTCAATTTGGGCCCAGGAGTGGGAATATTTTCTGCATTGCCATCATCCATTACCGTATCAACGTCCATCAGATCATCTTCTTATGGCTTGGAATTCATGGCATAAAGTTTTGTGACAGGCATGACTGCAAGTGGGCAGGTTCTCTGAGCAACCAAGGTTGGCATCGAATTTTTTGGCTTGAAATATATCTCTCGGTGTACCAAGGGACCATCTCATTTTTTTCTCATGGTCAGAGAGGGATGAATAGAAAGAATATGCCCTGGAATAGTGGAACCTGTGGCCATTATGCCCCAATGTGTTGATTGTGTGTGGAGAGAACTGTCGCCACAAATTATTAAGAATTTTCGTTTTCTCAAGACATTGTTTCAAATGAAAATCGGGGAGGGATAATATAAGCCTCCGCAAAGTCTAGTTTAATGCGTATCAATGGAATATCTCCTTGAGCCTTTCGTTGATCAATGATAATAGCCAGGGTTCATACAGAATGAGCTGTGACCATCATAGCTCACTAATTGCACAATTAGAAAAAATTGCGAAGGTGGTGGTGACGGCGAAAAGACATTAAGAATCAGAAATTTCTTAAAAGCACCAACCCATTGGCAGACAAAAAAAAAAAGATTGTGTCACCTTTAAAATGAATACTTGGAAAGGATAACATGCTTGTGCGCAAATATTAGTTTAATTAGTACTAATGACAAATCTTCTCTGAAATTCCGGACATTAATGACAACTGTAACGGTTGTTGCAGGATGGCTACTAGCATTAAAGCTTAATTATTGCATATGGAAAGCGGTCAGGCGGGTTACAAAATAAAAATGGAAGAAGATATACCCAGGAGACGTGAAGGCCCGATGGTTCTCTGCCCGGCGGATGGATTCTCGGCCTGGTGAGATGAAAATTGAGCCTCTATTGTTTTGTGTCCTACAAATAGCACCTACACTTCCGTGAGATACAAAATGATAGGCAGAGTTGCGGGTTGGTTGGTTCAACATTGTGGTTTGGTTGGTTAAACATGTACTTTTATAAATTATGGACATCAAGTTGTATAGAACATATCTGAAACCATGATTCCATACTTGGGCACTTTTTGTTTCGCGTGTTTGCGGCCTGGCGGGCTGAAAATTGAGTATCTATTGTTTCGTGCCCTACAAATACCACCCATAGTTCCATGATATACAAATTGACAGCGGTAGTTGCGGAGATGAGTTTCTATATAAAGTATAGACATGAGATTTTATACAGCATATGCGGATCGATTATTCCATACTTATGCACTTTTTTTATTGCGGGTTCGTGGCCTGGCGGGCTGAAAAAATACTAAATATTGTTATGTGCCCTACAAATAGCACGCAGATTTGCACGATATACAAGTTGACAACACGACCTATAGCTTGCTTGGCTGAACATTGCATTTGTACTTTTCTAGAACATATGTGTATTCTTCGTTCCCTGTACTACAAATAGCAACCACATTTGTTGACATGTTTACAAGAAGAGCATGCTTGTCATTGATGGCAGGAAAAACAACAACGATGGCATGTCTACAGGCAAGAACAATAGAAATGATAACATTCTTATAGTTATTGATGGCAAGAACAACAATGACGAAGGTATGGTTACAGGAAAGAATAGTAGCGGCGTTGGCAGGGTTACAGTTGGGAGACAACAATGGAAAACAGGAAGGCAAGAAAGATCAGCAACAATGATGGCATGGAAAGATCAGAAGAGTAACAATGAAGAGCAATAGTGATCATTGGATTCCATTCAAAATTCCCGATGACCGTCAGATTTGAATCTTGACAGGAGGAGCACAAAGATGGAGGATAGATCTTGGGCGTTAGATTCGAGCGCAGGGTCCGACCATCGTTGGATCCGGGAGAACCTACATGTTCTTTAAAGTGCTAGGAGAAGAAGGTTTACAAGATCCCGAAAGCAGGAGGATCGTCCATCTTCGGGCAAGACACGTGGTCACAAATCAACATTTCTCTAATTGGAAAGTCAAAGGAAGGAGGTGCTCTAACCTCTCAAAATCGTGAAATGTGAAACCAAGATTTAATCTGAGTCATTGATCAAAGGGAGATCGTGGACCATTGATCTGACTCCATTTCAGAGTTTAGGATACCGGGAGTTGGAGGTGTCAAGGAAACTCATGACAAGAACGCCAAAATTGTGAAATGTGAAACCGCAAATTAATCTGAGTCATTGATCAAAGGGAGATCGTGGACCGTTGATCTAACTCCATTTTGGAGTTTCGGATACCGGGAGCTGAAGGAGTCAAGAGTCGAGACTCTTCATCACAGGAGTCCTGAAGTTATGAAATGCGAAACACCGAAATCCCGAAACAAGCACATCAACAAATACTCCATTTTAGAGTTTTGGATACCTGGAATTGGAGGAGTCAAGAGTCGAGACTCTTCATCACAGGAGTCCCGAAGTTGCAAAATGTGAAATGCCGAAATACCTTCAGATCATTTCGGGGTTCATGACTTGGAGTGTCGAAACACTTCATCACAGAAATGCCGAAACGACGAAATGTGTTTTTGAATAAGGCTGTGGTCACAACTAGTGGTCACATCTGCAGAATATGGAGGAAGGAGCTAGTGCAACCAAGCTCCATTTCAGTGATCGCGACTTGGAGTGTCGAGACCCTTCATCATAGGAATGTCGAAATGCGAAATTGCAAAATCAATTTATGGATAAGCGCTTGGTCACCGCCGGTGGTCACATCATTGAAGAGTTGTAGAGAAGAGCTCAAAGAGACAAGCTCCATTTCATAGTTTGGGACATGATGAGTTGAGACGACTCTTCACAGAATCCCCAAAACGCGAAAATGAGAAATGCGTGTTCAGAATTGGCCCTTGGTCATAACCTATGGTCATGTCGACGAAGGCTCAAGGGAGGAGCTAGCATGAAGCTAATCTCCATTTCAAAGATCATGACTTGGGGAGTCGAGACTCTTCACCACAGGAATGTCGAAATGTCAAAATGTCAAATTGCGAAATGGAAAAATCAACGCGAGACCCTGTGCTTGTAATCCAATGGTGTTGGATACTTGGAAATCTGATCGAAGGGCAACTATTGCTCTTCACAGTTAATCGATCAGTTACGATTCAGTTAGCAGAACTGAATCATGACTCTTGCACTGTTGGTGATTCAGTTGCTAATTGCATTTTCTTGGAGGTTCATAGTGTAACTGCTAGAAATGACTAATGGTTTCTGCCAGAGGACTCGAAGAGACTTCAGGGTGATTGCCAGAGAAGATGAAGAGACTCGAGGCATCTTCCAGTGGCATGAAGACTGTTCATAGAGGCTATTGAAATATGTAAGACTGTTGGAGCCTCAAACTGCAACAGAGGGAATGAGCTTGACTGTGACAGATAAGACAAAGAGTCTCGATTGCTAGAGAGACTAAGGAATCTCAGCATAACACCCAGTGATTATGGACACATGGGTTTAAAATCCAGAGAAGATGAATAATTGCAATGATGATCAGGCAGAGCACTCGACATGGGGAGAGAATGTAGAAGCATTGTGAATAGAGTATGCAGAAGATGCACACAGATAATAAAAACGAAGAAGAAAAAAGTGATTGGGTGCTGTTGAGAGTGATTCAGGTGTCTAGAAGGAGGCAAAGTGCAGCAGCTGAAATGCACAAAAGAGGAATGGTGCATATAAGGGACAAGCTGCACAAATCATAAAAGGCAGAAGAACATAAAGCGTAAGGAGGGGGTGCAGGAAGACACTGATGTAGGTAGAGTAGAGCAATGTATCAGAACAATGATGAGACTGGTAAGCCATTGATGAACATTATATCACTGTAATAAGTTTCAGTAGAAAAAAATGATATTTCAGGGTGGTTGGGAGGTGCTAGGGAGGATTGTTGTCCTCAGAGGTTCAAGTGGGTGCTTGAACACAATGAGTTGTAGCTTCCATCTGGTTGAAACCAAAAAAGCTAGGGTGGCAGGGTGGTGCAAGGGAGAATTGTTGTTCTTTGTTTTACAGGTTGGTGCATGTGTGACTGGAAGTTGGTGCTTCCATCCAGTTGGTGATGGAACACTTAGGGAGTTGTTTCTTCCTTCTAGTGGGTTCTAGAGAAACCAAGGAGTTGGTGCTTCCTTCTAGTAGGTGCTAGAGAAATCAGGGAGTTGGTGCTTCCTTCTAGTGGGTACTAGAGAAACTAGGGAGTTGGTGCTTCCTTCTAGTAGGTACTAGAGAAAATAGAGAGTTGGTTCTCTCAACAAGTTTCATCTTGCAAAATAGAGGTTGTAGCCTCACAATGGGTTGGAGCTCATATATATGATAATTTACAGAATGTAAAGATTGGTTATCATACCAAGAAGAAGAGGTTTTTACCCTTTATGGGTTTCCTCAAGAAATATATGTTTCTGTATATTTCATATGTGTGACTGATGTCGAATGTTCTATTTCTTACCTCCCTGCATTATTTTGATTTTCATTAAGTGCTCTGCAAAGAGTTTAAAATAAGCATAATTGTTTAAGCACGGTAACAATTGATTCACCCCCCCTCTCAGTTGTCCAACAATTGGTATTAGAGCAAGTTCCTTTTATCTAAAGGTAGATCTGTAAGCTTAAACATGACAAGTCATGAAGGGACTTCAGCCACTAAGCCTCCTCTGTTTGATGGAACAAATTTTGCCTTCTAGAAGGTTAGAATGAGAACATACCTAATGGCCTTAGGTGTTGATGTTTGGGATGTAGTAGAGACTGGATACATAAAGCCTCTTATGCTAGCTTCCAAGGATGATAAGTTAGAATTTAGATTTAATGCTAAGGGAATGAATGCTATCTTGAATGGACTTGCAAAAGCCGAGTTTGTAAAGGTGATGCATCTTCAAACTACCAAAGAAATGCGGGATAAACTTATTATCAACTATGAAGGAAATGAGAAAGTAAAAGATGCCAAACTTCAAACATTTAGGTTGAAGTTTGAACAACTAAAGACGAATGAAGATGAAACAGTTAGCAAGTATTTTTTAAGAGTTGAAGAACTTTTGAATTCCATGAAGGGTCTTGGTGAGAAGATATAAGAATCAAATTTAGTTCAGAAGATTTTAAGATCTTTGCTTGATAAATTTAATCCAAAAGTCTCTGCAATAGAAGAACTAATTGATCTTAAAAATATGTCCATTGATCAACTTCTAGGAACGTTAACTGCATATGAAATGAGGATAGTTACAGATAAACTTACCTCTAGAGAAGCATCATTTAAAGAAGATAAGAATGAAGATTCTGAGCCTAGTGAAATTGAAGCAAAATTCATGAGAAGACTAAAGAAAGGATCAGGCAAGTACCAAGGTAAGATGCCCTTCAAATGTTTTAACTGTGGTAATATAGGTCACTTTGCAAATAAGTTTCTACACAAGAAGAAGGACTAGAACTCTGAAGGTGAAGAGAAGTACAAATCCAAAAGATTTGATAGAAAGAAAAGTTTATGTGTAAACAATGATGACTCTTTAGAAGACACTGATAGTGACTCTTCCTGTGAAGATAAGGTAAATGACTTCATGCTTATGGCACAAGATGATTATGATAACAAAATCACAGGAAGTGAGGCTAATGAAGAAGAAGTTGTGGTTGATATGGAAGGAGAACTGATTAGTGCACTGGAAGAGATTGACAGACTCAGAATTAAGAACATAAAGAAAAAACAATTGTTGATACAGTTCGAGAAAGACAGTAAACAGCCTGATGAAGACTTTGCCCTGCTAAAAGTGGAATTAGAAGAGGTAAAGAAAATTGAGGACATTCTGAAACAACATTTATCAGAAAAGAAGGCAATATGTAAAGATCTGGAAGAAGAAGTAGTGAAAACTAGGAAAGAGTTGGAGAAGTTTCAAGCCTTGTATCATCAAAATCTATCAAGTATCAAAGCCTCAGAAGGATTAGTCACCATTGTGAATCAGCAAAGGAATCCAAAGTTGAAAACAGGTTTGGGTTATGAAGAGGCATCAAGTAGTGGTCATCCAAGAAACAAAGACTTCATCAAGTTTGTCAAATCTACAACCAATGACGACAACAAACCTGCAGAAACAAAGGAAGATAATCAACCGCCCAGGAGGAGTAAAGAAAAGGGTGCCAGAACTGAATCTGTAGAACAAGGAAATAATACACTCCCTGCTCAAGGAAATCATTAGGATGGAAGAAATCGATTTTCTCAAAGAAGACAACCATTTTCCAGGTACAAAGAATTTTTCTATGGATATTGTTTCTACTGTTCTAACTTTGGTCACAAAGCTGTAAATTGTTCCTTGAGACTTAGACATGAGCAATTGAGATTTCCAAGGAATAAATATCTATCACAACAAAGAATGATACAACCAAGTAAAAAACCATCACAGATTGCAAATTGCCAAATTAAGTCTAGAGACATGCAACTGAGGAGGTCAAGAAATAATAAATAGTCAATGAGTAGAAAACGCTGCAACAATAACTTTGACCTATTGAACAATGAGATTGAATGTTACAACTGTCACAACTTTGGCCACAAAGCTGCAAACTGCCATCTGAAGAATTACAAAGCAGATCCAAGGATAAAGTTCTTAGATAGAAAGGCCAACACATGGAAAAGGAAAGATAGTGAAAAATGTGGTCTAGCACTTTCAACTCAAAAACAAAAGGCCTCCGGGAATATAGACAGTGGATGTTCCAAACACATGACTGGAGACAAGGATAAGATTTTGTCCATAAGTAAAAGAAAAACAGGAAATGTGATCCTTGAAAATGATGAACCAGGTAAAATCAAGGATAGAGGGATGGTGAGTTTGAGTAATGACAAAGGAGATGCCCATTACGTTCTTCTTGTGGATGGTCTGAAACATAAATTGCTCAGTACAAGTCAAAAGTGTGACAGATGCAGTGAAGAGGTGTTCACGTCCAAAGAATGTAAAGTAAATGTAAACTCAAGACAAGTGGTGAATAAAGGCATAAGGACAATTAATAATGTTGATATTGAATCCTCCCCTGCAAGTAAAGAAGAAGACACAAATACAATAAAAGAATGTTCAGTTAGCATCTATCCCATGGAAAAAGTAGAAGAAGAATCATGTCATAAGATGGAAGCTGAAGTTTTGAAGGTTGAGAAGCCAAACACCCAAAGAAAGTTCTTAAATAGCTCCATGACCCTAGATAAGCTCTTGGATAGTCAGAGATCACAAAATGACAAATCTAGTATTGGATACAACAAGGAAGAAATCAGTGCTCCTAAGAAACCTGATACAGGTCCTTCGTCTGTGAAAAAGAAAAGCAGGTATGAGAGTGGTTGTAGTGGTTTTTTCTTGAGATTGAATATGGTCATAAAATCCTTGGATTGTATGCATCATGGAAGAAAAATGAAATTGTAGTAATAGATATCGATGAGAATCAATGGGGAGATCCAAGGGTTGTTTGAAAAGTACGAGCTACAATTACGCAGTGTGTCAATAGGAAAACAACATCTTTAACAACAACATTTTGTTTTACAAAATGATATACATGACATCTTGTAGAGATAACAAGATGAAAGACCTTGTCAAGGAATGCTAACCTTTTAGGAACAAAGGGGGAAAATAGTCAGAAGCAGAGAGATAACAGTGATAGGGCGAGTCATCCAGTTATGACAAGAAAAGGTTGATGAAGGAGTCCCAATAAGAGAGGTGAGAAATATTGAGTATTCTATAGAGGATACAGCGGAAGCTGAAGATGAATAGGTGCAAGAATCAGAAGGAGAAGACTCTGGTTTAGATACAAATATTCTGCATAACTCAAATAAGAAAATCCATCATGTCAGGGGGAGTTTGTGTTGGTTGAATATCTGATACCTCTTAAACATACTGCAACAGCCCGGGAGGAGCATGTTTTCTTTGACATTGATGTCAAAGGGGGAGAAGAGGAGTGGTCCAGACTGGATGCTACAGTTGGAGGTCCAAACAGATTAGCGCAACCATTCAGGGTTGCCATTAATGCCAAAGGGGGAGATTGTTGGCATGTTTACAAGAAGAGTGTGCTTGTTATTGATGGAAAGAACAGAAGAAACAATGGCATGTCTACAGGAAAGAACAACAACAATGATAACATGCTTATAGTTATTGATGGCAAGAACAACAACGATGAAGGTATGGTTACAGGAAAGAATAGTAGTGACATTGGCAGGGTTATAGTTGGGAGACAGCAATGGAAAACAGGCAGACAAGGAAGATCAACGACGATGATGGCATGGAAAGATCATAAGCGTAACAATGAAGAAAAACAATGATCGTTGGATCCCATTCAGAATTCCTGATGATCGTCAGATCTGAATCCAGACAGGAGGAGCACAAAGATGGAGGACATATCTTGGGCATTAGATCCGAGCGCAGGGTCCGACCATCGTTGGATCCAGGAGAACTTGCACGTTCTTTAAAGTGCTAGGAGAAGTGGGCTTACAAGATACCGAAAGCAGGAGGACCATCCATCTTCGGGCAGGACACGTGGTCATAGATCAACATTTCGCTGACTGGAAAGTCAAAGGAAGGAGGTGCTCTAACCTCTCGAAATCATGAAATGCGAAACCATGATTTAATCTGAGTCATTGATCAAAGGGAGATCGTGGACCATTGATCTGACTCCATTTCGAGGTTTCAGATATTGAGAGTTGGAGGTGTCAAGGAAACTCACGACAAGAATGCCAAAATCGTGAAATGTGAAACCACGACTTAATCTGAGTCGTTGATCAAAGGGAGATCTTGGACCGTTGATCTGACTCCATTTCGGAGTTTCGGATACCGAGAGTTGGAGGAGTCAAGAGTCGAGACTCTTCATCACGGGAATCCCAAAGTTGCAAAATGCGAAACACGGAAGTCCCGAAACAGGCACATCAACAAATACTCCATTTCGGAGTTTCGGATACCTGGAGTTGGAGGAGTCAAGTGTCGAGACTCTTCATCACAGGAGTCCCGAAGTTGCGAAATGTGAAACATCGAAATACCTTCAGATCATTTCGGGGTTCGTGACTTGGAGTGTCGAAACACTTCATCACATAAATGTCGAAACACCGAAATACGTTTTTGAATAAGGTTGTGGTCACATCCAGTGGTCACATCTATAGAAGATGGAGGAAGGAACTAGTGCAACCAAGCTCCATTTCAGTGATCGTGACTTGGAGTGTCGAGACCCTTCATCATAGGAATGTCGAAATGCGAAATTGGGAAAGCGATTTATGGATAAGCTCTTGGTCACCACCATTGGTCACATCGTCAAAGAGCTGTAGAGAAGAGCTCAAAGAGACAAGCTCCATTTCAGATTTTGGGACATGGAGAGTCGAGACGACTCTTCACAAAATCCACGAAACGCGAAATGTGAAATGCGTGTTCAGAATTGGCCCCTAGTCATAACCTATGGTCATATCGATGAAGGATCAATGGAGGAGCTAGCACAAAGCTAATCTCCATTTCAGAGATCGTGACTTGGGGAGTCGAGACTCTTCACCATAGGAATGCCGAAATGTCGAAATGTCGAATTGCGAAATGGAAAAATCAATGCAAGACCCTATGCTTGTAATCCAACGGTGTTGGATACTTGGAAATCTGATCGAAGGGATATTGTTGCTCTTCACAATTAATCGATCAGTTACGATTCAGTTAACAGAACTGAATCATGACTCTTGGAAAATTGGTGATTCAGTTGCTAATTGTGTTTTCTTGGAGGTTCACAGTGTAACTGCTAGAAATGACTGATGGTTTCTGCCAGAGGACTCGAAGAGACTTTAGGGTGATCGCCAGAGAAGATGAAGAGCCTCAAGGAATCTTCCAGTGGAATGAAGACTGTTCATAGAGTCTATTGACAGATGTAAGACTATTGGATCCTGGAACTGTAATAGAGGGAATGAGCTCGACTGTGACAGAGAAGACGAAGAGTCTCGACTACTGGAGAGACTAAAGAATCTCAGCATAACACCCAGTGATGATGGACACATGGGTTTAACAGCCAGATAAGATAAAGATTTGCAATGATAATCAAGAAGATCACTCAACATGGGGAGATCATGTATAAGCATTGTGAATAGAGGATGCAGAAGATGCACATAGAGAATAAAAAGGAAGAACATAGAAGAGATTGGGTGTTGTTGAGAGTGATTCAGGTGTGTAGAAGGAGACAGAGTGCAGCAGCTGAAATGCACAGAAGAGGAATGGTGCATAGAAGGGACAGGGCACACAGAGCATAAAAGGAAGAATAACATAAAGCGTAAGGAGGAGGTGCAGGAAGACACTGATGCAGGTAGAGCAGAGAAATGTAGCAGAACAGTGATGAGACTGGTAAGCCATTGATGAACATTATATCACTGTAATAAGTTTCA
Organism: Picea engelmannii; assembly: GCA_009831015.1. Lineage (NCBI taxonomy): Eukaryota > Viridiplantae > Streptophyta > Pinopsida > Pinales > Pinaceae > Picea > Picea engelmannii. The sequence continues at coordinate 316,571 of ML781044.1, read as the reverse complement.
GTAGAAAAAATTGATATTTCAGGGTGGTTGGGAGGTGCTAGGGAAGACTGTTGTCCTCAGAGGTTCAAGTGGGTGCTTGAACACAATGAGTTGTAGCTTCCATCTAGTTGCAGCCAGAAAATCCAGGGTGGCAGGGTGGTGCAAGGGAGAACTGTTGTTCTCTGTTTTATAGGTTGGTGCCAGTGTGACTGGAAGTTGGTGCTTCAATCCAGTTGGTGTTGGAACACTTAGGGAGTTGTTGCTTCCTTCTAGTGGGTGCTAGAGAAACCAGGGAGTTGGTGCTTCCTTCTAGTGGGTGCTAGAGAAACCAAGGAGTTGGTGCTTCCTTCTAGTAGGTGCTAGAGAAAACAGAGATTTGGTGCTCTCAACAAGTTGTAGCTTGCAAAACAGAGGTTGTAGCCTCAAAATGAGTTGGATCTCATATGTATGATAATGTACAGAATGTAAAGATTACTTATCATACCAAGAAGAAGAGGTTTTTACCCTTTATGGGTTTCCTCAGGAAATATCTGTCTCTGTATATTTCATATGTGTGACTGATGTCAAATTTTCTATTGCTTACCTCCCTACATTATTGTGATTGTCATTAAGTGCTCTGCAAAGAGTTTAAAATAAGCATAATTGTTTAAGAACGGTAACAACTGATTCACCCCCCCCTCTCAGTTGTCCAAAAAATTTCACGATATACAAATTGACAGGAGGACCTACGGGTTGCTTGGCTGAACATTGTATTTGTATTGTTCTAGAACATATGCGGATTCCTCATTCCATACTAGGGAACTTTTTGGATCGCGGGTTCACGGCTTGGCAGGCTGAAAATTAAGTATCTATCGTTATGTGTCCTACAAATAGCACCTACACTTCCGCGATATACAAATTTACAAGCGGGATTCTGGACATAGTCTCTATATAAAGTATGGAATGACATTTTATACAACATATGCAGATTCCTCATTCCATACTTACGCTGTTTTTGGATTCTGGATTCGCGGCCTGGCAGGCCGAAAATAGAGTCTCTATTGTTTTGTCTCCTACAAATAACACCCAGATTTATGCGATATACAAATTGATGGTGGGAGTTGTGGAGATGAGTCTCTATATAAAGTATCGACATGAGATTTTATAGAGCATATGTTGATCCCTGTTTCCATATTTAGGCAGTTTTTTGATCGCGGGTTTGCAGTATGGCAGGTCGAAAATAGTGTCTCTATTGTTCCCTGTCCTACAAATAGCATTGAGATTTCCGCGACATACAAATTGACAGGAGTCGCCACAGGTTGCTTGGTTGAACATTGCATTTTTTTTGTTCTAGAACATATGTGCATCCCTCATTCCATACTTGGGCACTTTTTTGGATTGCGGGTTTGCGGGCGGGCGGGCTGAAAATTAAGTATCTATTGTTCTGTATACTACAAATAGCACCCACACTTCCGCGATATACACATTGACATGCGGACCTGTGGACATAATCTGTATATAAAATATGGAATGATATTTTACACAACATATGTGGATCACAAATTGCATACTTAGGTAGTTTTTGGAGCAAGCATTGGCGACTTGGCACACCGAAAATAGTCTATTGTTTCGTTGCCTACAAATAGCATCCAGAGTTCAGCGATATACAAATTGACAGGTGGAATTGGATTTCTTCATTGAACATTGGAATTTTATTGTCCTGTTGCGATCCTGTATCAATTTCATAGTTAGTGATTTTTTTTTATCGGGGGTTCTGGAGTTGTCTGGGACATATAAATTGACACCAGTCGCTATAGACTGCTTGGCTGAACATTGTATTTGTATTGTTCTAGAAGATATGCAGATCCCTCATTCCATACTTGGTCACTTTTTGGATTGTAGGTTCGCGACCTCACAGGCTGAAAATTAAGTATCTATTGTTATGTATCCTACAAATAGCACCCACACTTCCACGATATACAAATTGACACACAGACCTGGGGAAAAAGTCTGTATATAAAGTATGGAATGAGATTTTATACAACATATGCGAATCACTAATTGCATACTAATTGACAGGTGGACTCGGGCTTCTTTGTTGAACATTGGACTTTTATTGTGTCGTTGTGATCCTGTATCAATTTCATAGTTAGCAAATTTTTTTTATCGGAGGCTCTGGGGCTGGCGGGCTGGTAATTGGGCCTCTATTGTTTTGTGTTGTACAAATACATTGTTCTACAACATATGCGGACCTACGGGTTGCTTGGATGAACTTTGCATTTGTATTGTTGTAGAACATATGCGGAGTCCTCATTCCATACTTGGGCACTTTTTGGATTGTGGGTTGGCGGCTTGGTGGACTGAAAATTAAGTATCTATAGTTCTGTGTTCGACAAATAACACCTACACTTCCGCAATATACAAATTTACATGCCGAATTGTGGACATAGCCTCTATAAAGTATGGAATGAGATTTTATACATCATATGCGGATTCCTCATTCCATACTTAGGCAGTTTTTGGATCGTGGGTTCGTGGCCTGGCCGACCAAAAATAGTGTCTATTGTTCAGTTTCCTACAAATAGCACCCAAATTTCCATGACATACAAATTGATAGGAGGAGCTGCGGGCTGCTTGGACGAACAATGCATTTGTATTATTCTAGTACATATGCGGATCCCTCATTCCATAGATGGGAATTTTTTGGATCGCGGGTTCGTGGCTAGGCGGAATGAAAATTAAGTATGCAAAACCCTCATTGCATAATCACAAGTGGACTCGAGTTGCTTCGTTGAACATTGGAATTTTATTGCCCCATAGCAATTCCATATCAATTTCATAATTATCGATTTTTTTCTATCAGGGGCTTTGGGGTTGGCAGGTTGGAAATTGGGCCTCTATTGTTCCCCTATGTACAAACACATTGTTCTAGAACATATGCGGATCCCTCATTCCATACATGAGAACTTTTTGGATTGCAGATTCGTGACATGGCGGGCTTAAAATTAAGTATCTATTGTTCTGTGTCCTACAAATAGCATCTTCACTTCCGCGATATACAAATTGACAAGCGGACTTTTGGACATAGTCTCTATATTAACTATGGAATGAGATTTTATACAATATATGCAGACTCCTCATTCCATACTTGGGTAGTTTTTGGATCGTGGGTTGGTGGTTTGGCGGGTTGAAAATAGAGTCTCTATTGTTTCCTCTCCTATATATACCACCCAGGCTTCTGCGATATACAAATTTCCAGGAGGACTCAGGCTGGTTGCCTGAACATTGCACTTTTATGCAGTTTTTGGATGGCGGGTTTGCGTCTGGGCGAGCCGAAAACAGAGTCTCCATTGTTCCCTCTGCTACAAATAGCATCCAGGCTTCCGCCATATACAAATTGACAAGAGGACTCAGGTTGGTTCGTTGAACATTGCACTTTTATTATCCCATAACAATTCCGTATGTATTACATATTTAACGATTTTTTTTTATCAGGGGCTATGGGGCTAGCGGGCTGAAAAATGGGCCTCTTTTGTTTCGGCTCACGGGATGAAAATTGGGACTTTATGGACTTGAGAGCTGGTGCATTAAATTATTAAAGGATGTTAAATCGCTTATTCTTAAAAGAATCAAGGAAAGAAAAGTTTTTTTTTAAATTCTATAACCGCAAGCATAACAAGGACCAATTTGAATTTTAAGGGCCCGTTGTTCATATGATAGCACAATTTCATTCCGCACACTAAATATTCGTTGATTTCAAATTATTCCAAGATATTAACCTGACTAACTTCATCGAATAAGAAAAAATGAGAAAACAACGACCAATTTGTATTTTAAGAGCCTCTTGTTTGTATGTGAGGACAGTCGCAGTTCGGACACTATATGTTCGTTGATTTCAAATTATTTCAGAACAAAAGTTTGACCAAGTTCATCAATCAAGGAAATTTTCTAAAGCAAGTGACAATACAGTTGCGTCACAACGTCATAGAAATTACCAGGCAGATCTGTTTCCCAGTTGACTAAAAAAAACAATTATACTGTTCGGTGTCCTCCAAAGAATAGCTGGAGTTCCAAAGTATACAAATTGACAAACAAAGAAGATAACCAAGAACCAAGCATACTTTAAACAATCCACAAGCAAGTTCCCACAAGGTTCCATAGAGAAGAACCCATCGACCTTTGCACCAAACAATTTGATATACAAAGAAAAGACGTCACCACATTTTTTTTTTCTGTTGAAACGAACTTTCATCTGGATGTTGAACAAATATTACAGAGAGACATGAGGTATTTTCGTTTCCTCTCAAAGTTTCATAATTTTATTTTTTTTCCCTTTTCAGCTGATATGAAAAATTGCATTGTCCTCATTTAAGGTGAATTTGCTTTGTATCCGAAGCTACCACAACATGTAGACATTGCTTGCCTTTTTCTGTAGATATGTTTCATATGATAACTCTGCCAACTCAGGAAGCACATTTTGTAAACGCGACTGCCTGATCGTACAGTGCACAGTTGTGTTGCCCATAGTTCAATTAACACCACTGAGGAAATGTCCATAAATATATGGACATTTTTCACCGCATCGCAAACAATCAATCATATCATCAATTATCAAAGCGAAGGCAGAGGCAACAGAATGGAATTTTGCACAAACAGGGTCAAAGGGGGTCGAGTACACATTGGTTGCAACTAAAAGACCTTCAACCTGGGAAAGCGAGCAAAGGAATTAATACATTGAACAATATAATACACAACTGCATCCTACCCTCCCCTTTAAAAAAATAAAAATAAAAATTAACAACTGCAAAAATTTGTTGAAGGCTATTTCTATAAGCAAAGCAAGGATGATTTTGTAAATGTATACACACAACAATTGTAGAGCTAGCTATATTCTCCATATCCTTTACTGTATCTACTCACAACTCTGTTACAAACGTTGACTGGGTTGTCTGAAAGATCGTTTCTCTAGCATCCTTCTTTTTTGTTATATTTTTGAACAACATAAGTCGAATCTGCCCTCTATGCAATTGTTGTTCCATTGATGAAAACAAATCTGAATACGTATCGAACAATTGTAGATGCAACATGGAACAGTGCAATTTTTGTGTAACTTATTCGACATATATGCAGAAGTGAAAGTAAAAAACAAAACTGAATATGAAAAGTGGTACCATTGCCTTCTCGTTGTTCGACTCTCCATCCTTTATATGGAGAATGTGTTGCGAGCCAAATTTCCTAGCCAATGTCACAACAACCCCAATCATTCCCATTGGATAAATATCAGTGCTATGTGCAAGTTGCCTAATAGTCGAGTCTGGGAGGAAGTGGTATTCTAAACAAATAGGAGGAATTTTTTCCACAATGCTTGTTTCGTTGATCGAAATAATTCGATCGCAATCACCACGGTCATATACTGTTTTCGGCAATATATTAAAATTTGTAATGGATATCCCATTACGCAGCAATATCTTTTCTGCATGTTTCTAGACAAGTTGTGGAGGAACAGTCAGTGTGATTGTCATCATGGCATCCTTGTCTATCATATCAGCATGCATAATGGGTCTACTTTTGTTTGCCTTGTCCAAGTAGGTGGTATAGACAACCATTATGTCCCAGATGAACACCTGTTCAGTTTGCCAGTTGTTCAAGGCCTCTATTGATAGTACTTTGGATGCCATAACTCTAGACCTGAAGAAATTTTTTGAACAAGAAAACTAAAGTGAATGGTAGTGTGCTACAAGTACACGCATACTTTTGATGGACTATGGAGCCAGAGTTTCGCAACAACACCTCTTAATCTGCGGAACATGCAACATGTTCGATGTCTCGCTCGTACTCGTTGATACTTCTTGTGAGTTGCAAACCATGTACTGCAGATGGCATCCGCATATTCCCCATGCCATAGATGAATATATAGCCTAGGAAATTTGTGTAGTAAACATAGTAAGAGCACAATGCATGCATCTTTACCTTTGGCCTTGTCGGTCCGTCGATGTCTGGGATGATTGACTGCTCATGGCCGTCTCAAATTCTATATTATATGCCTACACCGGGTTTGTATCTTTAATTTTCCGACACACTTGGTATACCTTTTAGAATATTGTACCACAAAACCCTCTGCTGCTGCACAGAAGAATTCATCTCCCTGTCCAAGCAACTTGTTTTTTCCAAGGCAGCAACATGGAAGATGCAATTGACAACAAGGCAAACTTGTTTGAAAACAGACATGTAAAACAAAAAAGAAACAGGTCTATTTACCCGCCAAAGAGTCCTTCGTCCTGTCCAACCATTCTGTTTGTTTAAATGCAACAATGCAGCACAAACACAATGGACATGCACTAGCTTAGTATGCAGGAATAAACGTATGCAACCAAGAAAACTTACCATGTAGGAAGGCACACAACTAGCTTAACACATATCTTGACCATAAATGAAATACAAAACAACAAAATATGAAACAACAGTACGAGCATGCACCTTTCTATATCCTCTTCAGCCGATGCAGTCAAGACTCTCTCCTTTTCTCCAGATACTCTGTTTGTTTCAATTTGGGAACCCACAAAATTTAATGAACATCAATGGAAGATGGTATTCAACGGAGAACAAGCAATATGTACATAGAGAAAAACTGACTCAACAAATAGTCTACAAAGGCAGAAAGATGAACCTTTTCACTTCTCTATCCATGGTTGTAAACATGTACAATTTTTTTCCCTGGCCAAAATATATTACAAGGCACAAAATATCACGCAACTGCATGGCCGCAGCTAAATGATTTCTGCTTTTCCCTGGGAATTTATCCACACATGCCCTCTAGCCATGTTATTTATCCTCTACACAGACTGTTGTGCACATGATACAAGTTCTCAGTTTTCTGTGGCTAATTACCCACACATGCTTCCAGACATGAAAATATAATCTTGCAAAATCTTTGTTGCACATATCATATGTCAAGAACAACACAAATTGCATCCTGCGCACACCAGTCTATGTAGAGGAGAAAGGACATGTCATGTCACATCCACACATCTGACCATACATGGTTTATAAATGTACCCTGCATACATATGCTTTATTCCAACAAAAAAATAGTGGGTATTGTAACTTCACATGTAATCCTCGAAAATTTTTGCATGCAACTATTTTCTTTCATGGCAGGACTGCAGCACCAGGCAAATCTCACAGAATAACAGATCTTGACTCCAAAAAACATGGAAAATAAAACAACTGCATATCCACTAGTGGGTGTAGGGGCTAAACACCGTAAAGTGCCCCAAACAAAACAATAACAATCCAAAAAAAAAAGAAAAAAAAAAACTCCAACCACCACCGCTGCACCCCAACCCTTCAAGGCTGAATCAAAGAAAAGAAACCAGCAAGGACCAAACCAACGAGAAAGAATGAAGAGGCTGAACTGCACCCCCAACACCCCAAATCACAAACCCTAGCCAAACAAATAGAACCAGCAAACCGACAACCAACGAACCAACAAGAACCACCGAGCTAGTGAACAACATATGTATCTCCAATGATTACGAAACTGCAACCCAAACAGAAAAGGAACTAGAAACACACAAGGAACATGCGACTACAAATAAGAAAACATCCTTACTTTCAAACTGCAAACTAAACAACAAACAAGGAATACAAAATGAAACCACGACATCCAAACTTACTCTGAAATGATGAAATGCAGAAGCACAACTTGAATCACCAACGAAACAACAAGAAGCAGCAACCGAGAAACCAACGAACAAGAACCACTCACCGAACCAATAAACAATGCATGTAGCCTCAACGATTACGAGGATTAATCATACAATGGCAGCAACCGACAAACCAGCGTAGAATAAGCAATCACTGAACCAGTCAACAATGTATGTAGCTTCAATGGCAGAACAAGGAAAAAACATACAATGGCTATTGAACTGGCGGTAGACAATCAAATGAAAATTTACTTTAACTGTATAGAAAATTTCGAGGAGAAATGTACTCCAAGAACCGTATTTACATAAACATTTAAGACTCTCAGACTATCTAAGCACCTCGCGGAATGCAAACATTTAAGCTTTCAGGGGTGTTGTAGAACGTCGCGTCATGTGAACATTTACGCAGTCAGTCCTATTGACGCATCTCAAAATAAGTGTCAATACATTTCAAGAAATATACATCCGCCAAAGACGCTATAAACTTTGGAATTCTCAATCACTACAAAGCTTGGATATCAAAACTTTTCAATATGCTTATTACATATCAAAACTTGCGGATATATTCGGGTAGCAGAAAATGCTAATACAAGCATTCAAACTAATGCTAACATTAATCAACCTTGAAGCAAGATACAGGAAAAATATATGATTAAAACATACTGACTACGAGAAAAACTTTGGATATGTTGCCATATAGTACATTGGGAATAATGAAGCCGACAATAAGACCTCAAATCTCTTATCCAATCAGATTAGTACATATATGTTACTTTTTATTATATAAAAATATATGCTTTTATTTCCATAGGTCCAACAATAGGTATTGTGCAAATATTTCGGGTCAAAGGACAAAGTAATATGCAGTCAACGATTTATCGATTGCTATTGTCCCTCTTTGCCTACGACATGGACTAATAAGTTATTTCCTAATGTTTTCTTGAATCCCACTACTAATCGCATAAAGTGGGCTTGACTTTAAGTGGGCTTGACTTTATGAAATAGATTTTATTGACTATAAGACTATCAAAAACATATGGAACCCAACAACTAACAAATACAATAAGTGCATACATTGTGTCCAAAAGTATTTTAGTCATTGGTTATATTAGGGACACAACATTCCCATGTTTCCTAAAGTGATTTGATCTTGAAGAGAGAAGAGTTAGATAGAATAATTCTCGATACTCAATATAATGATATTTACTATATATTATTGAACTAGTACAAACATATTCTCTACCTTTTCAATTCCCATGATCTTAATCCATGATAGATATTGAAACCAATGATGATTGATAATTTCTCAATAGGATCTTGAAACCTATTATGACACAATCATTGTGTTGATATTCATGGTTCTCTTTTATTAAGAGGAGGTTGTTGTATATATTATGTCCTTGAAATCTTCTATGAGAAGAGGATTCTCTTGGGAAAATTTGTTTATGATGTTATCCTCTTCTTCGTTAATTTCAACAACCCATGTCTCTATTTCATGATTTTTTTTAAAAAAAGAGGGAGTTTGCCTCTTTCTTGATTGAAGTTCACGCTTCTCATGGATTTCTTGGACTAGTCCAAATTCTCTGTTTGTGGTCATAGCCTAGGTATAGGTTCTAGTTTACTTGTTTCCTTAGTCTTCTTGTGTTTCCTAGCATTTTTAGCTTGAATTTTAAGAAAAATGAGTTGCATTTTGAATCATGTATTCATCAGTTTCTTTTTGCTTATTTTGTTAGTTCTTCTTTGATTGGAAGAAAATATGAAAAAACCTAGTTTTTTAGGTCTCTTTCTTTATTTGAATTTTCTTTGCTTTGTTATTTGAAAAAGAAAAATAAATTACCATAGTGTTGTGTTTTGTTCTCATCTTGAAAGCATTTCAAAAGAAAAATAAGAAGTATAATCCTTCTTTGCTAGTGTTCTTATAAGTTTCATTTTTTTCAAGAGTCTGAAACAACATTAATTGCACTACCATACCCTGTGAGTAAATCAAGCCTTTAAAAAGAACGTTTAATCTAAAATATACTAGAATTTTTTGTTTGTAGGGTTCACAAACTAGTTTAGGATTTTAGGGCCTTGATTTAGGTTTGGTGAGGAAACTCTTCAAGGCCATTAAATAAAACATTGGAGTCTGAGTTAGGGAGTGCTTAAGTCTAGTGTCGTAAAAGTTAGCCCAGAGCCCCCTCTAACATAGGGGATACACATGAGGTCGCATGAGGAAAGGAAGTGGATATAACCCCTCCAAAGCAAGACTGAATGTAGTGGGGAACACATATTGAGGGTCTTTCTTGGGAGTAATACCGACTGCATTTTCCTACGGAGCTTCATGGACCTCGAATCCATTCGAGATCCTCTATTGTATGCCATACCATTTTCTTTTGATACCCTTGATAGGCTTCAAACTTGTTATCCTGCTCATTGCGATCCGACTGACTGTCAATTGTACCCACATGGTGACTGACTGCGAGCTGGCAACTTAGTTGCCCATATTATAGGGAATTACACGGGTGACTGCAGGGATATACCGCGGTACCTGGGGAAAACATCAGGTCATGTTTTGTAGAGTATACTCAAAGGGTGATTTCATGTTCGAGTTGCACTTGTATTGGTTAGTTTCTCTAGTGTTGACTGGTGTAACTATCCTTCCTACTAGATAGTCCATTCCTTGATTTGCCTTTAGGAACTTTAGTGTGTGCTATGTGCTCCCTAGTTTCCCATAGTGAGTTAGTTAGCTATTACTTTGGGTCTCTGACCTAAGTTGGTAGACCGCCCACTCCGTCCGTTGTGAGGACTTTTCGGTCTTCCACTTAGAAACATGGAGTTGCCTCTTTATAGGAGTTTTTTTTTATACCATTGGTTCGCTAGAGTCAGTGTGTGAGACTTACGGACTTGAACGATCCCACAGGGGGAGAACCTGTGCATAAGATCTTCATGGATAAATTTCCTGATGATACCAACCAAGGAACCCCTTCGCAAGGGGATTCTTGTGATTTTCCTTTCTTCAAAAACGTTGGTGTCCCTTTGATGGCCACTTTGTACATTCCTGGGTTGAATGTGGGACTATCGGTTTGGTTTGGTACCATTCCAAATGTCTCGAATGCTCTTGACGCTTCTCAATTAAGCACCTTATGTCATGGGCATCATGTTTATGTTCCTTCATCAACAAAGTCTTCTCCTCCTCCTTCTGCCTGCTCTGGTGAAAGTTTAGCTACTAATAACCGGAAGTCTAAACGAAAGAGAAAGAGGTAGGGATGATTTTAGGGGCTAAATTTCGCTCATGGGCTAATTTTCCATGGTTTTTCCCAAAAACAAATTCTCTATTCCAAAAATGATTCACCCAAATTCTATAGGATAAAATTATTTTAACTTAAAAATCGCCAAAATTTTATACAAATTATATAAAATCCATAAAATATTGAATATTTTCACAAAAATATCGCCAAACATTTATAGTTGTCATATGAAGGATTAGTAATATTCGCCAAGGTTTTTACATTTTAAAATAAATTTCCATCCTTAAAATCATCCCTGGAAAGAGGAAGAATAGGAAGAAGAAATCACCAACCTCTACGAGTCATGTTGGAGATAGGTCATCAACCTATGGAAGTCATGTTAAAGACCCACACCTAGCCTCTGCAAGTCATGTTGGGGGCATGAACCTAGTCTCTGCAAGTCATACTCGAGTTCAATCACCAACCTATGCAAGTCATTTTGGAGAAAATTCCTCAACCTCTGCAAGTCATGTTGAAGACCAATACTCAACCTCTGCAAGTCATGCTAGGGGCAAGCACCCAACCTCTCCAAGTCATGTTGGGGGGAAAAGTCTAGTCATTGCTAGTCATACTGGCAATAGGTCTGTAGCCTTTGCGAGTCATGTTATTGAACCATCACCAACCTCTACAAGCCATGTGTGATATGTGCAACCAACCACTACTATTCATGTTAGGGGCATTGATTTTGTTGAGAAACCTAGACGGATAGGACTTAAGCCTAAGTTCCCTTGTAAGCTTTGCAAGGGAGATCACCTTACTCATTTATTTGCCGACCTTCCAGAGGTACAAAGATTGTGGTCCATGTCTATAAGATCTTCTGATTCCAAGTCTTATGAGGTTTCATCACAACCTATTCAACCAGTGGTTGAGAAAGTGGTCATGCCGATGCAATATTTGGTCGATCCCAGTTCCCTTTTGGGGGGTGATGTGCCTTTAGACCATGTTGTCTCACAACCTATTCAACCAGTGGTTGAGAAAGTGGTCACGCCGATGCAATATTTGGTTGATCCCAATATTCTCTTGGAGAGTGTCGAGTCTACCAAAGTGGTCACGTCGATGAAATATTCAGTTGATCCCACTCTTTTCTTGGAGAGTGATTTGTCTACCGACTATGTTTTTAGTATTTCTAGTTCAATACTTTCATAACAAGGGGGAATTCCGCTCACTTCGAGCACACCCCCTCTAAGTCATAGGATGGTTTCCTTTGATTGGAATAACCTTGTTGAGCCTCATCTTCCTTCTTCTGCACCCTTTCAAATAAGGCTTGAAGTTAATTCAAATAACATTTACCGATGTACTGTAGATGAAGGAGCCTTCGCAAGTATTTTATCCTCCTCGTCTTGGCAAGCTTTGGGTTCTCCTGAGCTTGTGTCTGCTTCGCATGAGCTATTGGATTTTGACAGATGTCCTAGTGAATATTTGGGGGTTCTTCCAAAATTACCTATCTCGTTAGGTGGGAAGACTATCCTCGTCGATTTTATAGTGTTGCAAGGCCCGTTAGATTTCAATATGCTTCTCGGGCATGATTATATATATGCTATGAACATTGTGGTGTCTACGCTCTTCCAGGTGATGCATTGCCCCCAAAATGGATGCATTGTCACAATCGACCAACTGACATATGATAATCACCATCCTGATTCGGTGTTAGCTCAGGCTTCCCATTTATATGTTCCTAGTGTTCACGTAGACTCTACCCCACCACAAGTTAATTATGTGGCATCTTATCCTCGGTGTTCAATTCCTTATGAGAAGGAACCTGCGCAATCATATTTGCCTTCTTGAGACTTGGTCTCAACAATTGATTTGTTGGTTTATCCAATGGGGGCCTGAGAGCCCTTGCTTCCCCCTCTTGGTCCAAGTGATCTCGAGTCTCCTTCAGAGTCTGATCTCACTGTTTGTATATTTTCAAGCCCTCGTTCTTGTGATTCTTCGCTGATAGAATCTTCTAACACTGACCAGAATTCCATCATCATATGGAATATGGTCAGTTTACTTCACCCTTTGGGACAATCGACCCTCCTCGTTTGCATGATTTCTTGGATTTTGAATTACCTTCGAATGAGGCTATCCTTAAAGCCATGAATACGGTTTCTATACTGTGGGAAAACTTACACCATGGTTTGTGTTTTCTTCCATTTTGGGAGACTTTCCAAGTTGACTATCAAAGAGAATTTTGATTTGAGCCTAGAAGTGGGTTCTACTTGAACCAATATTATGCATGAGTTGTAGCCCCCTTGAGTCTTGTTTAATCCCTTTTCAGACTCTCTAAAAATGAAAATATTGTTGAGCGATATTGTTTCCCTTCATGCTTGCCAAACTCAAATTTGAAGGCACATCTATCTGGCGGTAGTTTACCCCTTTTTTGGTCCGGATGGCTAATTTTACGAATAAAGGTATGCTCTAGGAACTTCAGTTAGCTAGAAGAGTATTCTCAGGCATAAGTTTAACGCTTTTTTGGGCCCGAGGGACTAAATCTTTGGAAAAGGAACATTCTCCTTAGTTTTGGTTTATCACCTTTTTCAGGCCTTGGAGATTACTTACGAAAAAGGAACCCCCACGGAGTCCATAGTTGTTCTTTTCTCAGACTCCCTAAAATTGAAAAGATCGTTGAGTGAACTTGTTCCTTAACACTCGTTAAATTGGTTCAGAAGAACATCTATTGGCATGAGTTTAACCCTTTTTCCAGCCTGTATATTGTAGCAGAAAAAGGTATGCCTCAGGAAATGCGTCTCACCGGGAGAGTTCTGCTCAGTAAATTTTATACTATTTCAGTCTAAGGAGACTAAACTCAGAAAAAGGTCATGAGTCCATAGTTAAGCTCTTTTTAGACTCCTTAAAATTGAAAATATTGCTAAGTGATCTTGTCTTTGTCACACTCGTTAAAATGGTTTTGAATGGATGTCTTTTCAGTGCAAGTTTACCCCTTTTTCAAACCGACTAGACTATATCCGAAAACAGTATTCCCTGGAGTCTTCTTTTACATTTTTTCAGATTCTCTAAACGTGAAAAAACTACCGAGCTTACCTTCTATGGGATCGTAAAAATTACACTGAGGGGGTCTCATTGTGTCTTTCTTAAACACATTTACATATCTGTGACTTTGGCTTAATGTCATCTCCATGTTGCTCTCAACTGAACCTTTGAATCATTCCTTATACACAAGCCTTGTAACATTTTTTGCCTCTACGACTTGACACCTTGACCCATGGAGGAATTTTTCCCGAGTGTCCTTTTCCTGCACATGTCTCATTTCTCTGAGAATTAGTATATTCCTTGCACTTGGCACTAGTATGATTTCTTGTGACACTCATTCATCCTTTGTAACGTAGCATTCTTTTACTCTTTTTCAAGCTCTCTAAAAAATTGAAAAAGACAAAAAAATAAAATATTCCAAAAAGAGGGGACGAGAAATATGTATTATTTTTTCAATAGCACAAAAAGTCGTCATTGGACAAAGCACATCCTTCTGTTTGTTCGTAAAGCATTGGAATCTAGTATGACCTTAGGAATTTGTTCTCTACATAGATATGTGTCCTCCTTCATTTGGTTACTCTTCCAAACACATGGAGAGTTTGCGTTGCCTCCTGCACCGTGAAATTATGTCAATGTCGCGCTGCCTGAGTCTAATCATGTTTCGTTCTTTTGTCCAAGAAAATTTTCACCCAACCTAAGTCGACCTTTCTACAATTTGTCTCTTGACCTCATGAGTCGACCATCCTGAGAGTCTAGTCAAGTCCTAATTCAAAATTGATGAAGTTCTCTTCCTAATCATTGAGATCCTCATGTCTTTTCCCGACAATCCATCGAAGACCTCAGGGTAGTGAGTTATACACTCCCATTATACTCCTACCCAAGTTTTAAATATCTTGAAGTTGTTGCTCGAGCTATGAAGACCTCATCTCCAACCATCGAGTGTCACTAGATTCTTGAAGATGGATACTATACTTGAATATCTTTACTGATTTTGAGATGTAGATCCATTGTGTATTGCTCACGGATACACTTTATATATTTATATGACATGGATCTATAGTGTATTTGATTGGAAGCCATGATTTAGTTTATCCCAAGCATGGGTATGCCCGCCTTAGAGAGATAATTGTTGTTTTGTAGATGGCGCCTCCTAAACTCTAGTCTCGGGCTCACTTGATTTCGTACATTGGTCAAAATATTGTAATGTATTTTGGCCATTAGTTTCTCTTCTTATCTCACACATTATGGGGCATATGTTATAGCCCTAAATTTCCCTACTCACGCATGCATGGCCTTGGCCCTCTTACTTGCATATTTTTCCAAAGCACTGCTGAGAAGATCTTCTTAAAAAACCATTTCTTAGAAGATGTATGTGCCCTGCACCATTACTGATCGCATACATATGCTTCCTGCACCACTACAACTTGTGTACATATGGATGTTGCACCATTACAACCTATGTATACTTGAAAAAGTTGCAAAAAATAAAAAGTTGCAAGGAATTCATTGAAATTTATGGGCTATTGGAAGTTTCCCAACTAATACACCTAATATAGCCCGTCACCCAACCAAATAACCATCCTTTTGTCCTATAAAAGGAGGTTTTAGGGTCTCATTTCACATATAAGCATAAGAGCAATGAAACTTTGCCCGATTTCACTTCCCCTCCTTGCCCAAGATATTGTTGCCTTTTTGTGAGAAATAGCCTCAACATTCCCTCATCAACCCCTTCTTCCTCCATTTAACCCATTCCCTTCCATAGAAGTTATTAGAAGGTTGAGAGAAGAATTTCATACAAGGTGCACTTGGAGCATGGTAAAGAGGAGCCCAGACCAGGTTTGTGGAATGGTGGTCGACTCAGATTCTAAGGTATAATCTTTGTATTATGAATAAAAGAATCGCATTTTCCTATCCCAAATGATGGTGTATTGAGTACTTTTATTGATTTATACTTGACATTATAACATCTAACCCTAACTTATATATGGAATAGCATGCTTGTAGTTATTTTTTTTCCTATCTTTGGATGCAGGTAATCCCTAAGAGGAGACGTGCAGTCAGTGGAACTTCCAAGCATGAGGAGATCATCATTAGATGTGGGACTAGAGGTATAGTTACCCGTTCTCTTCTCTCTTTGATTTCTATACATTAGTTTTGGTATGTTTGGGGTAGTATAAAGAATTTATTAGCTTTTAGACTGTTATTCTCTCTGTCTACATCTTGAACCCTAGTGTAGTTAAAGGGGGGTTTTTCCTGCTAGTCGGGATAACTATCATGTGCTAGCTTTTCTTGACATTGGAATGATGTTGTTTGAGATGCGCTTGTGCTTCTGCAAGAAGGAAATCTAGCATGTGCTAGATTTTACCCACGAGGGAATGACGTTGTTCAAGATGATCTTGTGTGTGTGGAAGGAAAGCTAGCATGCACTAGCTTTCACCCATGATAGAATGATGTTATTCGATATGCTCTTGTGTTTGTGGTAAAGAGAAAGCTAACATACATTAGATGTTCCCCATGGTGGAATGATGTTGTTTGAGAAACACTTGTGCTTGTGCAATATGGAAAACTAGCATGCACTAGCTTTCCCCACTGGTGCAATGATGTTGTTCGATATGAACTTTTGCTTGTGAAAGAGGGAAAGCTATAACATGCTAACTTTCCTCCATGGTGGAATGATGTTATTTGATATGCACTTGTGTATGTGCAAGAGGGAAATCTAGCAAGCGCCAACATTCCCCCACGGTGGAATGATGTTGTTGGAGATGTGCTTGTTCTTGTACAAGAGAGAAAGATAGCACATGCTAGATTTTCCCTATAATAGAATGATGTTGTTTGATATGTGCTTGTGAAAGATGAAAAAATACCATGTGTTAGCTTTCCTCCATAGTGGAATGAGGTTTTTCGAGATACGCTTGTGCTTGTGCAAGACAAAAATATATTACGTGCTAGTTTTCCACACTGTGGAATGATGTAGTTCAAGATGCGTTTGTGCTTATGCAAAAGTGAAAGCTAGCATGCACTAGATTTCCCCCACAATGGAATGATGTTGTTCAAGATGAGATTATACTTTTGCAAGAGATAAAACTATCACACGTTAGATTTCCCTGACCATGGAATTATGTTGTTTGAGATTGCGCTTGTGCTACCACAAGAAGGAAAGATAGAATGCGCTAAATTTCTCCCAGGGTGGATGATGTTGTTCAAGATGAACTTGTTCTTGCGAAGGAGGGAAAGATAGAACTCGGTAACTTTCCCCTATGATGGAATGATTTTATTCAATATGCATTTGTGCTTGTGCAAGAGGGAGAGCTAGTTGCTTTCCCCCACGGTGGAATGATGTTGTTCGAGAAATGCTTATGTTTGTACAAGATGGAAAGCTAGAACGCACTAGCTTTCCTCGATGATGGAATGATGTTGTTTGAGATGAACTTGTGCTTGTGAGGGAGGGAAAGCTAGTGCGCACTAGATTTCCTGTAGGGTCGAATGATGTTGTTTGAGATATGCTTGTGCTTGTGCAAGAGAGAATTCTATCACATGTTAGTTTCCCTCCACAATGTAATGATGTTGTTCAAGATGTGCTTGTGCAAGATGGAAATCTAGCATGTGCTAGCTTTCTCCCATAGTATAATGATGTTGTTCGAGATGCATTTTTACTTGTGCAAGATGGAAAGCTAGCACACACTTAATGTCCACATGGTGGAATGATGTTGTTTGAGATGCATTTGTGCTTGTTCAAAAGGTAAAGCTAGCATGCACAAGCTTTCCCCCATAGTGGAATAATGTTGTTCAAGATGTGCTTGCACTTTTGCAAGAGGGAAAGCTAGCACACATTATCTTTCACCGATGGTGGAATAATGTTTTTTGAGATGCACTTGTGCTTCTGCAAGAGGCAAAATTAGCATGTACTAGCTTCCCCCCACGGCGGAATGATGTTGTTCGAGAGGAAATTGTTCTTGTGAAGGAGGGAAAGATAGCACATGCTAGCTTTCCCCCATGGTGGAATGATGTCATTCGATATGCACTTGTGCTTATGCAAGAGGGAAAGCGCTAGCTTTCTCTGATTGTGGAATGGTGTTGTTCGAGAAATGCTTGTGCCTGTGCAAGATAGAAACCCAACACGTGCTAGCTTTCCCCAATGGTGGGATGATGTTGTTTGATATGAACTTGTTCTTGTGAACGAGGGAAAATAACATGCATTAACCTTCTACCATGGTGGAATGATGTTATTCAATATGCACTTGTGCTTGTGCAAGAGGAAAAGCTAGCATGTGCAAGTTTTCCCTCATGGTGGAATGATATTGTTCGAGATGTTCTTGTGCTTTTGCAAGAGAGAAAGATAGCATGTGCTAGCTTTCTCCTGCAATGGAATGATTTTGTTTGAGATGTTCTTGTGTTAGACGGAAAACTAGCACGTGCTAGCTTTCCCCATATTGTAATGATGACGTTCGAGATGCACTTGTTCTTGTGCAAGATGGAAAGCTAGCACATGCTAGCTTTCCCCCATAGTGGAATGATGTTCGAAATGCATTTGTACTTGTGCAATATGAAAAAATAGCATGCACTATCTTTCCACATGGTGGAATAATGTTATTCGAGATGTGTTTGTGCTTGTGAAAAGGGAAAGCTAGCACACACTAGCTTTCCCCCATAGTGGAATGATGTTTGAGATGCGCTTGTGCTTTTGCAAGAGGGAAAGATAACATGCGCTATCTTTCCCTGACGGTGGAATGATGTTGTTTGAGATGCGCTTGTGCTTCTACAAGAGGGAAATATAGAATGCACTAGTTTTCCCCCACAATGGAATGATGTTGTTCAAGATGTGCATGTGCTTGTGGAAGACAGAAAGCTAACACACACTATCTTTCCACCCCAGTGGAATGATGTTGTTAGAGATACACTCGTGTGTGTGTAAGAGAAAACGATAGCACACACCATCTTTCCCATGGGTGGAATGATATTTTTCAAGATGTGTTTATACTTGTGCAAGAGGGAAAACTAGAACACACTAGCTTTCCCCTACAGTGGAATGAATTTGTTTGAGATGTATTTGTGCTTGTGCACAATAGAAAGGTAGGGCATAGTGCAATGATGTTGTTCAAGAAGCATTTGTGCTTATGGAAGATGGAAATCTAATATACACTAGCTTTCCCACATGATAGAACGATGTTTGAGATGCATTTGTTCTTGTGCAAGAGGGAAAGATATCATGTGCTAGCTTTCCCCCACAGTGGAGTGATGTTGTTCGAGATGAGCTTGTGATTGTGCAAGAGGGAAAGATAACACACGCTAGATTTCCCCTAAGGTGGAATGATTTTCTTCGAGATTTGTTTCTCCTTATGCAAAAGGGAAATCTAGCACGCGCTAGCTTTATTCGATGGTAGAATGATGTTTTTCAATATGCACTTGTGTTTGTGCAAGAGGGAAAGCTAGCATGCTAGAATAATGTTGTTCGATATGTTCTTGTGTTTGTACAAGTGGGAAAGCTAGCAAGCACTAGATTTTCCCCATGGTGGAATGATGCTCAAGATGCACTTATGCTTGTGCAAGAGGGAAATCTAGCATGCATTGGCTTTCCCCCATGGTGGAATGATACTTTTCGAGACGCACTTGTGCTTATGCAAGAGGGAATGATAACACACACTAGGTTTCCCCCATTGTGGAATGATGTTTTTTGATATGTACTTGTTCTTGTGAAAGACAGAAAGCTAGCATGTGCTAGCTTTCCCCCATGGTGGAATGATGTTGTTTGAGAAATGCTTGTGCTTGTGCAATACGAAAAGCTAGCATGCGCCATCTTTCCAACACGTTGGAATCATGTTGTTCAATATGATTTTTTCTTGTGAAGGAGGGAAAGATAGCACACACTAGATTTCCCTCATGGTGGAATGATGTTGTTTGAGATGAACTCTTTCTTGTGAAGGAGGGAAAGATAACATGCGCTAGCTTTCCCCCATGGTGGAATGATGTTATTCGATATGCGTTTGTGCTTGTGCAAGAGGGAAATCTAGCAAGCATTATCTTTTCCCCATGATGAAATGATGTTGTTCGAGATGCGCTTATGTAAAAATAAAAATCTAGCATCCACTAGATTTCCCCCACAATAGAATGATGTTGTTCGACATGCGCTTGTGCTTGTATTGGAGGAAAAGTTAGCATGTGCTAGATTTCCCCCACAATGCAATGATGTTTTTTGAGATGTGTTTGTTCTTGTGCAAAAGGGAAATTCAACATGCATTAGCTTTCCCCCACATTGGAACGATGTTTTTCAAGATGCGCTTGTGCTTTTGCAATAGGGAAAGCTAGAATGCACTAGCTTTCCCCCACGGTGTTGATCGTGATGTGCTTCTGTTTCTGTAAGAGGGAAGGCTAGCATGTGCTATATTTCCCCCATGGTGGAATGATGTTGTTCAAGAAGTGCGTGTACTTGTGTAAGATGAAAAATTTTCATACGCTATCTTCCCCCCCAGTGGAATAATGTTGCTCGATATGCACTTGTGCTTGTGCAAGAAGGAAGACTGGAACATGCTAGATTTCTCATGGGTGGAATGATATTTTTCAAAATGTGTGTGTACTTGTGCAAGAGGGAAAGCTAGCATGCACTAACTCTCCCCCATGGTGGAATGATGTTGTTCGAGATGTACTTGTGCTTGTTCACGACGGAAAGATAGCACATCATGGAATGGTCTTGTTTAATAAGTGCTTGTGCTTGTGCAAGAAGGAAAGCTAGAACATGATAAATTTCACCCACAGTGGAATGATGTTGTTTGAGATGCGCTTGTTCTTGTAAAAGAAGGAAAACTACCAAACACTAGATTTCTTCCATGGTGGAATGATGTTCGAGATGTGTTTGTTCTTTGTGCAAGAGAGAAAGATAACATGCACTAGATTTCCTCCACAGTGGAAAGATGTTGTTCAAAATGTGCTTTTGTTTGTGCTAGAAGGAACACTAACATGTACAAATATTCTTTTATTGTGAAATGTTGTTGTCGGAAATGTTGTTGTTATTGTGCTAGAAAGAAAGCTTTCCTTCACTGTGTAATGATGTTGTTGGTAATGTGTTGGAAGGAAAACTAGTAAGGGCTTGATTTCCTTCATGGTGCATTATTGTTGTTGACAATGTGTTTGTGCTTATGTTATAAGGAAAGACAAAGGAAAGCTAGAAGGTGATATCTTTTCTTTACGACGCAATGTATTTATTGGAAATGCACTTGTCCTTGTACTAGAAGGAAAACTAGCATGTGCTATCTTTCATTTGTGTTTGTATTAGTAGGAAAGCTAACATGTGTTATCTTTCATTCGTAGTGAAATGTTGTTGTTGGCAATGCGCTTATGCTTGTGCTAGAAGGAAAACTAATATGTGTTATATTACCTTTACTGTGGAATATTGTTGTTGGAAATGTGCTAGTTCTTTTGCAAGAAGGAAAGCTAGCATATGCTATCTTTCCTTCATGGTGCATTGCTTTTGTTGGCAATGTGCTTGTGCTGGTGCTAGATGCAAATCTAGCATGTGCTATTTTTCCTTCATTGTGTAATTTTGTTGTGGGAATTAATGTTGTTGTTCTTATGCTACATTTAGTTTTTCCTTCATAGTGCAATGTTGTTATTAACAATTTGCTTGTGCTTATGCTAGAGGAAATCTAGCACCTACTAGCTTTTGTTCGCGATGCAATGTATTTCATGGCAATGCACTTGTGCTTGTACTAGAAGTATTGCTAGCCATGTGTTAGCTTTCCTTTATAGTACAATGTTTTGTTGGAAATATGTGTGTGCTTTTTCTAGAAGGAACGCTAGTGTGCACTATATTTCCTTATTAATGGAATGTTGTTGTTGAAAATGCATTGATTCTTGTGCATGAATAGTAGGAACTAGATTTCCTTCACATTACAATGTTGTTGGAAATGTTCTTGTAATGATGATAGAAAGAAACCTAGCATGTGTTAGTTTTCCTTCATTGTGCAATTTTATTGTGGGCAATGTTGTTGATCTTGTGCTAGAAATAAAGTTTTCCTTCATAGTGCAATGGTGTTGTTGGAAATATGTTAGAAGAAAAGATGGAATGCACTAGATTTCCTTCATGGTGCACTATTGTTGTTGGCAATGTGCTTATGCTTATGCTAAAAGAAAAGCTAACATGTGCTAGCTTTCCTTCACAATGCAAAACATTACTTAGCAATGCACTAGACTTGTTTGCACTAGAAGGAAAGCTAGCATGTGCTACCTTTCATTCACAGTGAAATATTGTTGTTGGAAATACGCTTGAGTTTGTGCTAGAAGGAGAACTAATGTACGTTAGCTTTCCTTCACACTAGAATGTTGTTGCTGAAAATGTGCTTGTGCTTATGCAAAAAGAAAAGCTAGCTAGTGCTAACTTTTCTTAATGGTGGAGAGTTGTTGTTTTCAATGTGCTTCTACTGATGCTAGAAGAAAAGATAGCATTCACAAGTATTTATTCATTGTGCAGTTTTGTTGTGGGCAATGTTGTTGTTTTTGTGCTAGAAAATACATTTGTTCTAGTGCTAGAATGAAAGCTAGCATGTGATAACTATCTTTCATTGTGCAATGTTGGTGTAGGAAATTTTGTAGTCCTTGTGCTATAAAGAAAACTTTCCTTCATGGTGCAATGTGATTGTTGGCAATGTGTTACAAGGAAATCTAGCAAGCACTACCTCTCCTTCATGGTGCAATATTGTTGTTGGGAATGCATTTATGTTTGTGCTATAAGGAAAGTTAGGAAGTGATAACTTTCCTTCACGCTGTAATTTTTTTGTTGATAATGTGATTATTATTATGTAATCAATTCTTTGAGGGTGCTTTTGTCCTAACAATCACCATGGTTAGTGTTTTGTCTTTGAGTGTGTCCACAATTGGATTTGGAACAAGCTACAAAGATCCATGATGATGCAATACGTAGTGTATTTAAATATGATGGTTTTTTTTGTTTTTCACTTGTTCTTGAGCTAGAATAAAAACTAATGGTTTACAATTTTCCTTCTGACACAAGCACAATTATCTAATCACAATTTTTTGAGCCACATAGAATAGTGTGTTCTCTGTACAATTTTGAATTTTATGAATAATGTATGATTAAGTATACTATACTTTGCTTGCAATGCACAAGTATGCAACTATTAAAGTAACAAGCACGAGTATTTTAACAAGATGTATTACTTTTCTCTCCTGAAGAATATGGAATCTCTGTTGTACAGTTAAGGGATTCCAAAAACAATTTCACTAATGTCTATAGGTACAAGATCACACTCTACCTCATCAACATAATTGTTTGACAAAACTTAAATCTACACTTTTTGAGGTTCTAAAATTTAACGTCCCTATGTATCCATCTTAAAGAGTATGTCCTTAGATGAGTTTAGGTATGGAGTCCTAACATTCGAATTAAAGATTCAAAATGATATTTCCTAACTTTCAGAATAAAAATGAGAATTATCTAGTATTTATATTAACAAAACTTCTATTTGGAAGAAAATCTCTCGCTTGGCTTCCAATTTATCATGTTTAGATAATAAACATCCTCACTAAGCTAGATATAAATATCATTGTTCCTTCTCATGGGGCGTGTTTGACATCTAACACAACATCCATGTTGGACTTTCTTTGATTTTCCAAAGGACCTTGTGGTTCTACAACTTATGCAAATTTCTTATGAGAACAATTCATACACATACATCAATAAACCAAGTGTCATGTCCATAGTTAAATAGGAACTTGGTAGTTTGATATGAGTTGATATTTCTTTGATACTACTTGGATCTCTAATTGTCAGGTCTTCGTCTTCAT
The DNA here is from genome assembly GCA_009831015.1 of Picea engelmannii. NCBI lineage: Eukaryota > Viridiplantae > Streptophyta > Pinopsida > Pinales > Pinaceae > Picea > Picea engelmannii. The sequence continues at coordinate 292,870 of ML781044.1, read as the reverse complement.
ATATATTTTATGTGTAATTTATATGTAAAATTCCTTTGGGTGGATGGTGGGGAAAGGTTTTTCATTACATACAAAATCACTGCCATACCATTTTTAATTTGCAACTATATAAATTTTTTGAAGGTTGTGCTTTTGCTAAAGTATAAGAGACACTTTACATGGTTTAATATTAATTACAAATTACAATTAAATTGTGTGTTACAGATTCATAGGAGTTACAATGGAAAATATAATTTTGACAAAAGGAGACTATGTTGACCTCTTAATTAATGGTCAAGTTATTGGGAAAGGAAGGGTTGAATCTATAGACACTGGGAATTTTTACGGTTTTTATAATTGATGTTACTCAACCACATTTGATTGTGGAAGATGTTGATGAAGGGGACATACATCCATGGAAGATCACAGATTTGAGGCACAACATAGGTAAATCAAAATATCAAAGCATGTGTTAAGTATCATTGATAGTATACTAAATGTTTTTTTAAGCAAATACTATTAAGTGTTATTGATAATATAATGAATGTTTTTTTAAAGCAAATACTAAGTTTCTTTAATTTGGTGTACAAGTGCAAATGTTTCTTCTGTGTTTTCTGTTGGAGAAAATGTAGATATTCTACAATGTGGAGTGAAGGTGGGTGAGGGATCCATATTTAATACAAAGCTTGGTCATAAGGTGCATGGAATAAGGGTAAATAAAGGATGTATAGTGGTTAAAATTGAGAAGGTGTTAAAACATGATGCTCCTCTACCACATCCAATAGGATTTGAGCATACACTAGGGGGTGCATTGTAATCTTATGAGATTTGACCAGAATCAAATTTGATACCTCATTGTCATGATCATCCCATAAATATTCCCCAGGATAGGGTTACATTCACATGTACAAGGGTTTCTCTTACACATGGATGCATGGGAACAAGCATGTGCATTTCCAAAGGAATGATAGTTAGATTCCACAAGGATGACATGGTTGAGGGTGAAACACTAGGTGAAATGGACTTCGATGTTTGCATGGAAGAGATACATGGAAATTGCGAAAGATGTATGATTGGGGATAAGTCTATACATTGTTTGGTTAGATGGCCAATAAATAATTTGGTGGACAACAAAGGTGCAATATTAAGGGCCAAGGAAAAGTTCAAGGAGTCACCTAAGGAAAGGGTGATATGGGATGTGATAGAGGACACAAGTCCCTTAAACAAATGGGATGGGGATATTTATAATGAAAAAGACATAGACTCAAATGATATGCATGTAACAAGGCCATATAAAAGGATTAAATGAGTTATGACTACAAAAAAAATTGCAAAATGTCAAACAAATATAAATGAAGAGAAAGAAATCTGACCTTTGGCAGTGGATGAATGTTGTAAACAAGATTGTCTTCAACATGTGGACAGGAAGGCCATTGTAGTTGCTAGAAGGGGTATGGAACACATAAATAAAAAATGGTAGTAGGGTTGTCTTGAATTCAATCCTTTCAAACACAGTCATGTTAGAAGTCCATGGCCATGACCCACCTCCTATTGTTAGAAAAGTAAAGGACATGAGATTTAATGGTAATATTATTTGTAAGAAAGCATGGTACAAGATACATAAGATTCCTGAAAGCACCTTCTATAACTACCAACATTATTTCCAACATGAACAAATCAAAGCCATTCATAGTAACACCAACACATGCAAAGCATGTGCACATACTGTGGCAGCCATATAAATATTGCAGAGAATTGTAATGGATAATTCATATTATTCACCAAACCAAACATGTTAAGATGAAGAATATGGAAGGTTTGCTTCTTTAAGATTGTTGCCTTCTACTTACACACAAAGTTATTTGTTAAATGAGATCAATGTGGCTCTTCAAAAGCTCAATTACCCATCAATATCACATCCAACAATTAGCAAGATCTGGAATACTCATTTTCAAGATATGGAATTCTCAAAGAATACCAAATTCATTAAATGTAGTGAATGTATAGTGTTGAAAGCACATATGAAGTCAAAAAATACAAAAGAGTTGGAAGAAAAGGCACAATGTAGATTGAACAAACATAACAAGATGGTTATGCGTAGAATATATTGCTACTATGATCACATAATTATGTCAGAGTGGTTTCCAAAGGAGTATTTGAGCATTATCCATGATAAAATGAACAAAACAAATACTTCAATCCCAAAGCTACGTGTCAAATCAAAATCTATTACAGGAACAAACTTGGGTTTGTCATTAATAGGTATGCTAACACATGGGCATAAGACATGAGGTTTTAGTCAATTCTCCCTATCATTTAGTATATATGGGATCACAATTTACCATTACATCCCTTGAAAAGTGCTTGAGGGACCTTGAAGACCCACACCTTGATATGTATGATGATTTTCTTTATCAGAATGTTGATTTTAAACAACTTCCTTGAAATTTGTTGTTATAGTTGGATAATGCACCAAATGATAATAAGAATCATTATGATTCATGTGTCTATTACGTTTAACTGCACTTGGTGTCTTCATCACTATTCATTTTGGGTTCTTTCTTGTGGGACACAATCATGAAGACATAGATGGAACCCACAGAAAAATGTCTTCCAACTTGAAAAGTAAAGACTTATATTCTTTACTTGAAATGATGGATACATATCGTACAATTGAAGAAAAATAAGTGTTTCCACCTACACTAATTGACAAGGTGTATGAATTCAAAATTTTCCTTAATGGATACATCAAGGAGGGAAAAAATGCACTATTTGGACATATTAATGTCCAATACTTCCATTTTCTTGTACTCAATAAGGTACAAAGAATCCATCAAAGATTTTGAGTGGTCAAAACCAATTGAGTTGTGGAATATACATGAGGAAGGTTGACCTAAATTTCCCACAAGGATTCCATCTTTCTTAGGTCCCAAAGAGAATGATGTCTATTTAAAAGAACTAAAGGAAGGAATAACATGATACATAAAAATGTGGAAATACACTATTGGCAATGATGATTCACCAATTGTTATAGAGGAATAAAAAAATAAAGTAGAGTATTGGGAAAAATTTCTTGATACATTAGATGAAATATAAAATGATCATACAATAGTGGAAGGAAGTGATTCATCTTCTAAGGAAATTTGGCCCAAGACAAGGCAAATTGTCAATGTTAACTGTAATGCACTCCATCTCAAGTATTATGGATGAGGATTTTGATAATGTGTCATATGAACACGTATATGTTGGACCCAAATGCAACAATCCAAAGCCAAGATTCAATCCTATGATTGATGTTGAGAAAGCAAATATCCTGCTAGTTAGATCAGGAAATGAGGATGAATGGGAGATGATTTACATGGAAAAAACCACCTTGAATATCTTCCAAGATGATCAAAGTGAGACTCTTCATGTAAATTTTGATAGGTGGAAGCCTATTTCAGGGAAATACAAGGGAAAAATATTAGAACAATATTGGGTATCAAATCCTGATGAAGTAGAACTTGGATCTATTCCAATTAAAGCCATAGTTTGGGCATGGATGCCAAAGAAAGAACATTGCAAGAAGACCAAGATAAATAAATGTGGTGCAGACGTTGTACTTGATCTACTTGAGTGAATACCATGAGATCATGTGGAGATGATTCATGAATGCAATTTTGTCTTTTGAAGGATCTACTAATATACATGAAGATACACTTTTCAATATTTGTTGTATATCAAATATTCTCTTCATATTTTATTTTGAGGAGTTTTATATTATTTAATACATATATGGAAATTTTGGTTCAATTTTAATGTATTCATGTAACTATGCTTTATGAAAATTACATGACACCATTCAATATTTAACTTTTCAATGTTTTGTTTAGATCAATATAACCTCTCACTATATCAACTTCCATAATCAAATCCAATAATGCAGTTAAAAACATTTTCTATTCTTGGTATATTAAAACTATATTGAAGTAGCTAATCAATATTATTTTCAATATAAAACGTTTAAACATTTCATGAATAAATACTAGACAAGTCTTGCAATATAGTGTGAAGTGAGTTTTCCCTAATATTCCTAATTATATTTGATATAAATCAAACTGTATTACTTTTTTGTATTCTAATTCATAATAATTTGATTTTGATAGTTAAAGAACTTGCAAAATCTAAAGTGGTGTGAACATTATACTCAACACAAATAAAATAGTTACTTAGTGTCAATGATCAAAATTGTTACTAATAGTAACAAACATAATAATTACTATGTGGTTAAACAAATTTATAGGTAAGAAATTTATTACACAAACTATTATTCATGAGTCAATTTTTGATAAACTTTGTTTTAATACATAAATATAAATATTAATGATAACATAAATTATGTAAGGAATCTAAGTTTTAGAGGAATGTTAATGTGTTCTTTTCAATATAATATGTTCAAACACATTACTAATAAACATTGAGCACTTGCAATATCTAGTTCACTCAGTTTTCCTTCTTTCCTTTGGTATTTGAAAATATTCAAATTGTACTACTTTGTTGCTATTATAATTCTTAATTGATTTTGATTGTTAAAATGATTAATAATAACCACTGAACACAATAAAAGAATCAATGTCATTAAATAACTTTATAGGTAAGAACTTTCTCTTATATTAATCTATTATTGATGAAGTAAACCTCAATCTTTTACTTAGTTTTTAATACAAAAATATAAATAATAATGTAAATAAATTGTGTTGCTATTATAGTTCATAATTTATTTTGATCATTACAAGGGTAAACCTGGACTTAATAATGAAATATTTTCTCTTGTGGACTTTAAAATGGTGCCAACTTCCTATAATAAAATATAGTACTGGTAGTGAACACAATTTTAACATCAATGCCATTAAATAACTTTATAGGTGAGAAAATTTTCGTATATTAATTTATTATTGATGGAGTAAACTTGGATCAACTAGTTATTTTTAATATAAAAATATAAATAATATTAGAAATATTGTTTTTGCTATTCTAATTCATAATTTATTTTGATCATTACAAAGGTATACCTAGACTTAATAATGAAATATTTTCTCTTGTGGACTTTAAAATGGCTAGTACTCAACATAGACAATATTAGTTACTATGCCAATAAATAAAATTGTTATAGTAATAAACACTTTGGTATTATGTCATTCAATAATTTTATAGGTCACTCGAAGTTGGTGCCAATCTCCTAGACTTACTATAGTAACTCAATGTCCAATAGTTACTATATTATTAAAATAATAGTAATATACATTAATTATTAATGCCATTAAATAAATTTATATGTGAGAAATTTCTTACAAATTTATTATTCATAATCTAATCCTTGATCAACTTAGCTTTCAATAGGAAATACACATAATAATAATAGAAATAAATTATGTTGTTATTCTATACATAATAATAATGGAAATAAATTATGTTGTTATTCTAATTTATAATTGGCTTCGATCGTTGAAACAATAAACTTAATACGTTAGTAACTCACATATAATATTTTCCTTTGTTGACTATAAAATGTTGTCAACCTCTTAATATAATAAAATATAGTACTCAATATAAACCATATTACTTAGTATGTCTAGAATTAAAATTGTTATAATGGTAAGAAACACATTGGTATTATGTTATAAAATAACTTTTATATCTAGGTCACTCTAAAGTTTTGCCAACCTTCTACTACTATACTAACTCGACACTAGTTAGTATATTAAATTATAATTAAATTGGTTAATAATAGTAAGAGACACAATATTAATGTCATGAAATAACCTTAATCAATTTAGCTTTTAATACAAGTTATAAATAATATTAAGAGAAATAAGTAAGGAATCCAAGTAAAGATTTGCTTATGCAAGTTTATGTAAATTTGATTTTATATAGTTTATCATGATAACTTTATCACAAAAATGGTGAATATATACATTCAAACTAGTGAACCAAGCAATTTTCTAATTCCTTAATTTGAAAAAATGCAATCTTACTAATTTAGTTCAAAATTCTAGATCTACTATTTATGATTTAGATCCATTTTTTTACTTAACACATGGTTAAGATGTAACTAAATCAAGATTCATTGGTTTGATCTAAATCCACTTAAATTTCAATAGAAAAATATAAATAATAATAATGGAAATAAATTATAACGATACCTTTATAATGATACAAGAGATTTTATAATGATACCTTCATAACAAAACAATGGTAAATATATACATTCACAGTAGTGAATTCTAAAATTCTAGATCCACTGCATATTTCCAAATTTAATGAAATATGTGTTTAACTCCTCACATAGGTAGAATAATTTTTTTCTATGTAATAAAGGCCAATATTAGTAAGGCCTAGTAATAAGGAATAAGTCAAATGTAAGAATACCTAATAGAATATTATGCTTCTAGAAGATCTTCCTCTATATTGTTCTTTTGGTAGATAGATTTAGTATACATAGGAGTAGAGGGAATGGGAAGTTTTTGTCTTGAGAATTAGTGTAATAGAGCGATGCTCTGCTAGAGGTTGCCCCCTCGAAGAGGAAAGTGAACATTGTTTCCTATCAAGAAAGGTATTTTTGGTGTTGTGGTTTCATATATTGTGTTGTTCCGCTATTATTCTCTACAGTATTTATGTTTTCATCTATTATAATAGATATGGTACCTTACATCCTTGATGGCATAACCTTCCAATCAGATCATCCATATAAGTTCTAACCAACCCAGAGAAGGAGGGATTCTACCTCCTTGAGACATAACCTTCTAGGGACATCTAGCATTAGTTAATTAATTGTTGTGTGTGTGTTATTTAGTTAGGGCATCACTTTCCAACCTTGAGATATGTACATATGCATATAACATTATTTTATAGTTTTTGAATGATGTTCATACTTAGATTAAGGTTTTGGACTTGGAGAGATATATAATCCTATAATAAGGTAATTTTCTTCATTAATAAAGTGGGAAATTTTTTCTCATCTACTCTAATTTTTTGTTGGTTTTCATGGTTCTATATTTTCTTTACATCGCCAACAAGAAGTTTTGTCTTGGTTCAATCTCTAATTTGTTTTGCAGGTAATTTGTCTCTTATCATTTGGTATTAGAGTAGTAATATATTGGCTTCCTCCTTTTCACATAGACATTAAGGTTATTTGGAGGCTTCCTTCCCTCCCTACACACCCTATTCCTCTTCCTCAAATATCTCATGTTTTTGGGTTCTTTGAGGTCGATCCTCCATCTCATTTATCTTCTTCAACTAGTTTTCTTTGCCATTAGATCCACCCAAAAAACTATTGTGTGACACCCTTCTTGTTCAAGCTTAGCATTTGCCTAGATTTGTTAATTATTGAGGCTTGTTTTGGAGGCTTCCTTCTCACCCCAAAGATTTCTCTTGTTCTATGTCACCCTTGTTAGGGGTTTCTAGATGCCACCCTCCACCCAAACCCTTATCTCTTGTTCCATGTCACCCTCCCAATTTTCTTCTCTTACTGTTTCTCTAAGAGAATAGATTAGGCCCCCCTTCAAATATTTCTACTGGAATCCTCACACCCTCTCTCTTGTTAATGGATAAGCCCAATTTTTTTCCTCCAACTCTTCCTGCTTTACCACTTTTAGTTTTTCTTTAGATCACTTCGACCCATCGATCCAGATTCTAATGAGTTCCCTCTTTCTTCTCCAATACATAGTGTATTGACAAACATTCTCTTTCTTCCATTGATATATCCAGTATCAGTGAGTTAGTGAAATCCTCACCAATACACTAACCACCTTCTCGTGAACTTGGCCGATAAATCAACACGTTTTTGCTAAACTTCACCGACACGCACATCTTTAACACTGTGAAGTTTGCATGATCAACGTTGTTACATTGGAACGGTTCACACAATTATCTTCACCATCCACATGCCTTTCACCAACTAAATTCTTTTCACCTTCTCCAATACATAGCATATCTATAGAGTTCTTCCCTTCTCCCCGAAGCACTATATATCGGTGTGTTTTGTCTCTTGACTAGTTTCCATCTTTTGTCATCGATGTGCCAATAGAAGAATGTCGAACCGCGATGGCACTGAGCACATCAACAATGATATTCTTTCTCTCGCTGACACTGACCCAATAAAAACAAATGCCTTTGTCTTGAGGCATATCTTATCTTCCTCCAAATCGGATCCTTCTTGTTGAACCCATCAGTTAGTCTCCTACCATTTTCAATGAATAAGATTTCTAGGCCTTACTGATAATTGATGATCGATCATCTACCCCTCCTGATCTACTTCATGTCACAGTCATAACCAAGTTTGTTTGTGTTTCCAATAACTTGCATTTCACGTACCATATTAGCTTGTTCACTTTGCGCTTCTTGATTTTATGGATGAACTTTGATTGTGAAAGTGTCATCTATTATCATATGGATTAAATACAACATCTGTAAGTCTTGCATTGGATTTGAAATGCATCTTAGAAGAAAATTGCTCCTCCCAGCTCCTAAGTAGTGTTAAGTGCTTCGAACATCAGTTGGTTGTTTTCGCGGAATTATATATCTATTCCACTGATAGGTTACCTCAGTTGTAATGGATGAACTAAGAGCCAATAAAACACATATTAGATAGGAACTGATGGAATCAAATTCAAGTGAAACAACAACCAGAACGAGACCCACACTTCCATTAAAAAATGTCTTTGAGTGCAATTTTCCGACATTATTCAAAGTGTATTTTTTATCACTAAAATAGACTAAGTGTATAAATCACATGATTACAATTCCAATGCAACTAACGAAATTGAAATCTGAGGCCCAAAAGTTCCAGAATGATCTCCAAAGAATTCTATCCCAAACAAGCCTTGTTAGTCATGACACTAACAAAATGTTCTAATAACAAGTTCAGTTATCTCGCTATGAGCATATCTACGCACTCTTTTCATCGCAAAAAATGGTACCCAAATCCACATCTACGAGCAAATTTAAGTTTGGTTTAACGCCAATCATAATAAAAAAGGGTTTTAAATATTTTTGACTATGAAAAAGAGTTTCAAATATTTTTTTATGGACATGGGTTTTTTAATTCTCATAATTTTAATTTAAAATCAATTTGAGACATGAGGAAGATTTTAAACATAACCAGAATATGTTATAAAACAATGTGTGCATGCCTTGCACTAGAGAACATGGAATAAACTACTCCGGTGCCTCCAGAGAACATAACAAGAACTGCTTCAAACATCCCAGAGAACATAAGAGGAACCTTGTTGAACTATTTGACGAACTTGAGGGGAATGAATCCGAACATACCCTAAGTTATTAAGAGGAAAAGATCCAAAATCACAGAAGCAGTTGAGACAAAATTCTCTGGTGAGACCGGAGCACTAAAAAAACATATTCCTTATATATATATCTTACCCAACCTTTGATTGGATCTTAATCAGGTTTACATACTATAACTGGTACCCATCTTTAGTGTTTGTTGGTAATATATTTACTCACTTCACCAAAATGACACTGGTAGTGGTTGGCATATGATCCAGTTTCATCATATGATCTAAACTCCGCCGCCAATTTGGGCATGTAAAATAGAATTAAAAAAAATGATTGAGAGTATGTTTGAGAAGTACAACTTTGTAGGTGTCTTTATCCAAACTTATGTTGTTTTGACATTATATGCCCAAGGGTTATTTGTTGGTCTTGTTGTAGACCCCGACGATAGTTTGACCTATGTGGTGCCTTTTTTTTATGGATTTCCCTTGTAGCATCTCATAAAATGTATGAATATGGTTGGTTGTTACATTACCTCTTATCTTTTATATCTTCTTCTTCACCGTGGGTATGCATTAAATAGAGCTATAGATTTGGATACTAGCAAGGAATTTGTCTCCAAATCTATTTGAATGGGAGGTTATATTTACAAATAGCATGATTGGATTGGGGTTTATCCTCTTTGCTCTACTTATTGGAAACACCCAAACTTATCTTCTATTGCTAGGTTGACAATGAATGGAAATGAAACTAGAAGGTAAAAATCGTGGAGGTGTAATCTTGTCATATTAAGACAATTTTCTCCTTAATGGTTTTTTCAAAACACCATGGAGGCTTTTAATTTTTCAACACTTCCAAGATCTTGGTGGTTTCTCGACCTATTCAATGTTATGAGAGAGTTTCAAAAGTTCTAGTTGGTCAAATAATTGAGCATGCATTGCACATTTTCTAGCTTCAATATATATCAATTGTGAATGGAGAAGGAGCACTATGGTCATAGAGAACAAACAAAATGTTTATGGTTAAGTGATAAAATTGTTAGAGAGTCAAATGTTCAAAGACGACTTTCATATTTATGAATGAGATTTATATTTGACTCAACATAAGGCAACTTTGTCATTAATTCTCTCTTTTTTATTTTGGTTGGGCACGTGGTTGGTTCGTGCCGGTAACATTTTGTACTCCAGAGGGTAAACCAATGTTTACATAATTCTTGCAATAATACAACAATTGTCAAGGAAAGTAAGAGAATCTAAAAGGTTCAAGTGGGCAACGAATCAAGGATTTAATGAAGAATCATTTCTCAAAGATTTACTCGAGGACGTGCAAAGGGAAATTCAATGCCATATTTGTTTAGATCTTGTCAAAAGGAGGTGCACATTTCACTGTTATGGATAATCAAGTGCTATATGTTATTTTTGGATGGTTAAGGTCATGTCTTATATGGATGGAAACTGAAACCCCATTAGATACATGTGTGGAAAATGAGGATGATACTTGTTCTAAACATGCAATAACAATTATTTTAGAAAGCCAAAGGAAAGAAGACTTTGTGCAGCTCGGGCATGTCTTGTCATTACTTAATGTTACATGGTAATTTTGGAATGGAATCAAAGTTAATTATTACAATCCATTGTTTGTACTCATGAAGCCAATCCTCTTACATGCACTAGTTCTCCCCGGAGGGGTTCCCAAGATTAGCTCTAGTAACTCCGAAACAGTTCTCAACTTGGCCTCCAATTCACCCAGAGCAGTTCCAAAGATGAATCGGAGGAGTTCCCATGAAATTCTCTAGTACACAGTGGAGGAGTTCTCACAAACTACTCTGAAACATGGACAATACCCTACCAAACTATTGTTTGTATTTTTTCCATAACTTTTGACTCAGATGCCCATTTCATGCGTTCCTTATACAGTTGGAGATTTATTTTTGAGATTTACAACTTCATAATTATATGATTTGAGAAATTCCTAACCATGTTTTTACATTTTTTAAGATGAATATTCGGCACCGTTTCATTAGTCCCAGGGGAACCAAACACCTCAATCGCAAGCAGAGGAACCTTTAATATGATTCAAGGAATCTTACACTAACTCTCAATTGATTAATGTTTCAGTTTTGTGGGTCCAAATGATTGGTTTGAATAGTTTATTTCGAGGTTACTCTAAGGTCATTGATTTTTTGCATGTTAAATGGTTCCAAGTATCAATGTCGAGGGGAGATTGTACTCATCCTCACAATTTGATCTATAACCAAGGACAATGGATAATTAACGACAAAAACAATTGTTGCAGAAGTGGGGAGAAATGAAGGGAATCGAGCTCAAATGAATGAAGAAAGAGTCCAAAAACTATGATCATCAGATCTCCCAATGTCCAAGCTAGTCCTTACGGTGGGAGAGATGTAAAATAGCCAAAATCCATGACAACCCACCAACGCTAAGAGAAAAATTAAAAATGTAACTGCTATATTTTTTCTCTCATCATCACAAAGAGGATAAGGACAAAGGTTGGTAAATGAAAGGTCAGTGGGGAAGGAGGAAGGTCAAGATTCATGTGGAACTTCAATAAATATTGGAATTGTATCCAAAGAAGGGGATTTTTGGCTCTCAAGCTTCGTATACACTCGAGAAGCTACTTTCTAAGAAAATACTTGGTTAACTAATATTGAGAAGCCCTGAGGGATAGCTTTTGACAGAGAGAAAACCTTATGTGTATAGTTGTTTGTTGTGAACTATTTCTAACAAAATGTTTGTTTTCCACATGGGTTGTAAGAACACGTTTTTCTTATAGACTTTTTTGATGCAATTGATGTTATTCTTGTATCATTTTATTCTTTCTTATAATTAATGTCCTGAGCATATGAGTTATTGATGTATGCAGAAATATGACTTGGACTTTTCTGGTTATACATTTATATGGATGTGTTTTCTAACTTTGCACCTTTATGAGAACTATCTAATTGGGGTATTTTGCAGAGTTTAGTTTCATTTCATCTCATAATGTTACTACAGTTTTCTCCTAGCTAGGATAGGATAGGTTAGAAGTAGATTAGATTTCTTTTATGCATTTACATAGTCTTCATATACATATTTCATAAACACCCACCTTTTCACCCTCGCAACAAGTAATGGTAGTAGGGCTAGAATCTGGATGGGCCTCCTAAACCAAACGATGCATAGTCTAATTGGGACCATGTACCAGGGAGTACCCCTTACTATTGTATGGAATTTATTCCTCGTCAACACCTCCTTAACTCTCAATAGGGCCTTCTTGCAAACAACCCTAACTAGATTCATAACCTAAATCTTCACTTGTATCTCTTACATAACATATTTCTCTCTCTCAATGGATCCTCACAAAAATTAGTCCTCTAAGGACACAAATACCAGTTTTTAAAGTGTGGGCTAGGAATTATCCAATGCTCTCATTGAATCCCTCAAACTACAAACTAGGGCTTCCACCTACACCTTCCAACTAGACACCAAAATCTCATTACCTATGTATGGTGGCTAGATGCGTAGAGATGATTTGGATTCATAGATAGGTAAGCTCATTTTCCACTTCCAAACCTACCCAAATATGATTGAGACACAACACCTCCTTCTTGTAGGTAACCATTTAGAGGCACTTGCATAATATTGGTGGTAATCTCAATAAATTTTTGTCAAGGTATATGTGGATTTAAACATAGAACATGTTATTATTAGCACTCCCACCTATATAAATACATGGGACACCTTGTGCTAGGACTTAATAAGGAATTTTTATCCACAATGTTACTTACCTAAACTAATGTGTAGGTGGTTTTACTTGCATCAAGCTCCATTTAAAATTGTCAAATAGTTTATTGAATCATGCACCAAGCTCTACCTCTAACTTTGGATCAGATATAAAAAAAAATACTTGTTCTTAAATTCAATTCTAGTTTACTTATTATTTTTCATAATGAAGCAGCTATGTTTGAGAGCACCACTCTAAAACAATATTTTCTCTATGCCCTAGTCACTGAATGAAAAATTGGGAAGAGACCTGTATTTTCCATAACCTTAACTCAACACTAACTCCAACCCTAACGCTTTCAATTCCATAAACCCCCATCCATTCCTAGCATTAAATTCACCTAGTCCCAACCCTCACCCTAATTATTCCCATCCCTTGTGATGGTGCCACTATCACAAGACCCAAACACATGATGTTTTTATTATAGAAAATGTTTTCTCACCCCATGCATCTTGCTTGGATGGCCTTTCTATTTCCTTGTGCAGATTTGAAGTCCCTTGTTGTATCTTCCAAAGGAAAAAAAATCATATTTTTTCACATATACATGCCCTAACAGTTAGACAGCATGTGTATATGCAGGTTGCTCCATCACAACCCATGTACATTGGGTTTGGTGCTCAAAATTAAAAATTGTGTTGGGTTTCCATGTCACATCACGAGATCCATGATCCTTAGCCTTCCATATACTAGAAATGTTATGACTCATCCCTTCAGTTCCATTTGAAGGCTATAAATTGGGCCATATCCAAGCCGTGGAAAGGAGAATAGAGTTCAACTTTTGAGAGAAAATATAGTATGGAGAAATTTCACTTCACATTGAGTTTGCATCCCTTTATCCTTGAAAGTCTGAACACATTGTTCAACCCCCTGCAAGCTCTTCATTCTTTGATGGAGAACCTCATTGCCTCCTTTATATGATATTGCCTCTGGTGGAGGATTGAAGTGGTGGAGGCCCAATTGGAGGGACTTGGTTTATCAGTTCTGATGTGTGTCATTACATAATTTTGTCACTTTACACTTGTGTTGATAATTTTTAATAGAAATACTCTTTTCTTAACCAATCGATATCTTGAAAATATTTGAATTATTATTCCATGGGCGTATTTGTCATGAATGTTAATGGATTATTCTATTTTATATGCTAAAATTATATATTATCACCATATTCTTTCATATCTTGGTTGTTTAGAACAAGTTGCGGGTATAAAGATTTGAGTTACATGCTCAATGGTGGTCTTCATCGAACGTCCGGACGAGGTAGGCTCTTGATTTTGTCCCGTTCGAATTTCATTTATATAGCATACTTGAGATTAGAGTTGATTTATGGGTGTCATTATTTATGTTATGGTTTACCCCATGCCATAGAATGATTTTCCTCGTAACAGAATTGGCGACCATACTGCGGAATGAATCTTCTGTTTGGGGTTTTCAGTGTTTTTTTCCTTGAATTTCTCTTTGTTAGCCTGAGTTTCATTGTCGCCTAATTGCTCGACAACCTATTTTTACTTTGCACCTGAGTTTCTTATCTTAATGCTTTTCTTGGAAGTGTTTTACTACATATACGTGGTTTTTCCCTTGACAGACACGTGGATACGCGAGATTTCCTTCTATAGGGCATGTACATACACGATGTTTTCTCAAACAGTCACGTACATCAAATTTTTAGGCTTACTGGTTGAGTTTGACATTTGTTGGGTGAGTTTGGTTGCTTACTGAGCCTTCTTGTGTCTCTGTCCTAACTGTTGAGTGCTTACAAAGTGATAGGAAACCTTCTTATTGTTGAATTTCTAGGCGATATTATTTCTTATCATATTTTTCATTGGTTGTCCTTACATCTTGGTATGAGTGTTTGCTTCTTGGTATCCTGCTTGGCTTGTCTCCTTTTTGCTTGCAATAGGGTCTGTATATCAAGCTGTTATTTAGTCCTTGCATTTTATTTTCTTTATATCAAAAATACAAAAAAAAATTGCTCATTTTGCATTCTGGCATTTTCTCTTTTGGTTATTTAGTATTTATCTTGACAGATGTGGAAAGATTGCATCTTATTGAAATTATAGAATTGCGTTGAAAGTTGCATTCGAAAAGCTTACCATCTTTTGAGAATTTAAGATTAGGACTTAGCAGTATGTTTATATTCATTTATTTGATATGTTGAGTCATAATATCATCAATTTCATGACCACATCTCTTGAGTAAACAAGAGCCATTAAAAGTAACGTTGATTAACTAAAATTGATTATAAACGACTTTATTTTTCTGAGTATACTAACAAGCATAGGATATAGGGCCTTGGAATAGGATTTTGTGAGTAAACTTCTCCAAGGCTATTAAACTAAACATATGTGTCTGATCAGGGAGTGGTGAAACCCATTGTGTAATTAGTGACATCAGGACACTCTGCTCACACCGGAGTTAAGAATGAGGTCACACGAAGTTGGTTGTAGAGATATCCCTCTAATACCTCCTTAGCATTATAGATACTTTTGGGGATCTATTCTATTTGGGGGTCTTGCTATTAAATTTACCTCTGTGAGAGGTAGTGCTTTCAAGAAATCGGGCTTTGTTACCCTACCCATATGGTGGACCTGACTTATGATTTTTTGCCTGCACATTGGTGATATCGTGGTGGCTCTAGTTGCTTGAAATAGGTAGCCAAATAGGTTACATGAAAGGGTTATTTTGCAAGTACCTTGAAACAGATAAGGTTTGGATAACACACAACCTTTATGGAATATTATCTCTTAAGGGGGATCTGGCCGACTATGTTGTTAAGTCCACAAGGGCCCTTATAACTGATTCTATTGCCTCCAATATTTTGAAGGGAGTTAGGCCCCTCTTGGGTGAGGCATACCTACTCTAGTGAGGGAGGCCCATTTTCAGCTACTATATCTTGTTTGTGTGCATTTGGCCTCTTTGTTTATTTTAGTGTTCTCTATGATTGTTAGTTGGCCCTAGGATTTTGTTTTTATATCTCGAGTCTTGAGTCATCATGGAGCTAGAACAGTTTCCTCGCAGGTCTCGTCATTTTTTTAAGTTACCACCGCATCTTGAGTCTTTTCCTTCCAAAAGGTGTAAAGTTACTAAACGTGGTACACATATCTCCACATACCAAACTTGTGATTATACAATTATGGGTACTGAGTCAAGTACGAATGACACCGAGAGTCCCTCGACTCCTATACCTACTATAGTTAATGGGGTCCCTTTGACTCCTCCAGCCGCAATGATTATCATGCTGGAGGTTCCCTTCATTACTCTTATCCAACCTGTCATTTCTACTCAACCTATAGTAACGAACCATTTCTGTTGAAACAATGTAATTGCGAAGAGAATTCTTATTATTATTGTTATTTTATTAGTAGGATTAATCCCCATTGTGGATTAATCATGTCGGTAATTGTATTAGGACCAAATCCACTTTTGCGGATTGGCCATCAGACAATTGTAATAGGTAGAATAAGAAGTCGTCCCCAACAGTTATTATTGAAGACCCAAAATTAATTAAAGGTGGGTTTACCCACCCATAGTGAGAGGTTGACCCTGCCAGTGAAACCCTTTCACACCTACCAGTCTTGTATATATAGGAGGCTAGCGCCTCACTTTAAACATACAACTCACTTTCTCATTATCTTATGAGGAAAGCTGCAATTATCAGTTAGAGAGAGGAAAAGAAGAGTGGCACATCTCTTGGGGAGGACTATCTGTATTGGTTTGAGTTATCTCTTGAACATTGTATAAGCTATTTATGATAAGGAAGTTTTTGCTAGGTTTTCTTCCCCTAGAGGGTTTCCCAGGATAAATGTTGTGTCTCTTGTGAATGTGTATTTCTCAGTGATATTGTTCTTATAATGCTCTTATTTATTGAAATGCAAAGACCTATAATAATGGCATAAACATTAACATGGTATCAGAGCCAACCTGAAAGAAACATATTTCGCAAGAGAAAAATGTCATTGTTGCAGTACCTGCAAATTAGGGTTTTTCAAAAGTGAAGCTTTTCAGCTCCAAAACCACCTAGAAAGTTGCACCCTCCCTCAAGGATCATTTTGGCACTTAGAGCACACCTTTTTAGTGGCTAGATTTCTCGAAAAGTGAAACCCTAGTTTCACAAAGTACCAGAAAATGAGAAAACCAAAAAAACAGAGTACCAAAAGTACCAGAAGTACCAGAAGTACCAGAAAACCAGAAGCACCAGTCCAGAAATCCGCAGATCAAGTTTGAGGGGGTAAAAGTTGGATTTTCGAAATTTCGACTGCACTAGCTAACTCACCTCAGCTTAGCGCATCTATCCCCTGGATCAAAATTTCAAAATTCAAAGTTTGAAAAATTAGGGTTTCCTCATAAAACCCTAAGTTGTAGTTACAGTGGCAGTTTCAGAACCAGTTGTAGTTGCAGCATCAGTTGCAGTTGCAGTCGTAGAACCAGTTGCAATCACCCTTGAAATTTTCTCAAGAGTTTGCAATGATTACCGCTGCTACCAGATGGAGCCACTACCTGCAAATACTATCAGAGGTATGTACTTACATATGTTTAATGGTTAAACCCTAAAGAGTATTT
>ML781044.1:227601-256829 GCA_009831015.1 Picea engelmannii | reverse complement strand
AGCAACGCCACTTCTCCAGCAAGGCAAGCAGATCACCAAGATTCAGATTCAACAATCGCTTTCCCCTCTCCCTCGGGAAATCAACGCAATGGAGACCATTGCTTCCTAAGGAGGGAGGATTGATCCAGGTGGATATCGGTGGCCACCCACCTTCTCCAACTGGCCCAAAACATGTTTCTGGCAATTTTTGTAATTTGCTATTTTTAGCAGCTTTTAACTTCCGAGGCCATTTTGAGGCCCTAAACGATGTTTTTTGATAAAAAGGGGAGCAACATGGATCATAGATCAATGTTGCTCACCCAAAAGTTGTACTTCTCGGATATATCTTTCCAATGAGCTATCATACGCCTAAAACGGAGATCGTATGCAAAAGTTACGACCCCAGGAAGTTGATGCACCAACTTACCCAAACGGGGCCCACATGACTTTTGGCGCTTCATCTCCTAGGGTTAGGTTTTTGGATGTCTAGCACTTTTGGCATTCCCGATTATTGTAAAAAGGCCTCCAGAGCCTCATTGTAACCATCTTCTCACGGATGCGAGTAGCCGTCACATCTCTTCTCAGCGATAAGCTACCACCATTCTTGCGAGTCTTTCACTCTGTACTTTTACAGTCTCTGTACATTTATTTCATTAATAGAAATCGTGTATTACTGTATGTTTGTGGCTCTTGTTATCTTTCCTCTATATCTCTGTTATATTGTTGTCTCTCTTGCAATATCTTTGAATATTTCTGTTTTATATCTCCGCTCTCATTTCATGCCGAAATAATCCGGATCATAATCACATACCTAGAAGTTCTAATTATGTATCTGATGAATATGATAATTATATTTTGGATTGGAATTTGTCACATAACTAAAGTAAAGAAAACACATTCATCAATGTACACATTGTAACATATATAAGTAAAGCCGAGGACCAATTTTTTTTATATTTCATCTCTTAAAAAAATATGGCGTCATAGTAAAAAAATGGGCTCACACCCTCAAAATACATATATGTTCGATAGATATAATTACCATGGAATCTACGCCTGTGGCACTAGATACCTATCATGATATCACACTATGGTGTTTTTGAGACTCCGGAAGAGTCTCACCCACGCACGGGGCACACCCACCACCTACCGCAACATATCCTCTAGCAGATCTTCTACATGAACCATAGGAATCATGTGCATCAATCGAGATAGGTTACCCTACACATTTTGTAGAAATATCTCTGCATCTCTTCCCGCATGCTCATCTCCCTGGTTCCTTCGTCGATGTCATGAGAATCCATCTAGTCATCGCAAACCCACATTTGCGTAACAAAGTAATTTTTAATACTTGATACCATACAAATATATTTGTGTTTTTTATTCTTTTTGAAAAAACACAAAAAAAATGAAATATATAAAAACTTTTCATACCGATATCACCATAGGAGGATCCTGGTGGAAAAATAATATATGGATATCCTATGTAGTTGATACTAGCATAAGGGTAGTCGTCTATGGCTATCACTTGTCGATGCCACCAGAAAAATAACTCGCCATTGTAGGGGGTTAGCACCCTACCACCTCCTAACTGCTTCATCATGTTGGTCCACCATGACATGGATGTATCACGTAGTCCGTGGGGAATGATATCTACACTAGGCTCAAACCTAGAACCCAATCAAATAAAAAACTACACGAGATGGATGAAAACTTGAAGTTTCTCTTCATCCCTTGTTTGCAATCCGCTAGTTGGCTCTTCATGTTAGCTAGCAGTGAGGCACACCAATCATAAATTATGGCTCGTAAACACTCCACTACATAAAACATGAGTGGCCTAGATTCCTGGTGCAATGAAGATGACGATATTTAAATTCAGACTCTCGATCGCCCTAATGGGGAGTTGCCTCCCTACTTTATTTATGCCTGCAACACAGTGGGTGGAAATGTAGTCCTTTATGTTCATACTACCTGCAACCCCTGGGGCTTTGAGATTCACTATATTTCCTTGGCAAGACAATCTTGTGATGAAATAAATTTCAGCTACTTCAATCCTTAATGGTTTCACATAGAGATTGAAGGCCTCTATATCTGGATCCCAAAAGTTTACTAGCATTTGGAGTAACCTCACTTGCCCCCTCATTCATTTGAGAGCCCAAAATTTATAAAGGAAACATATTTTTAGAGCTAATTAGGCCCCTGCATCTCTTTCCATTCCTGCATCTACCTCCTCATGCTCCCTCTCTCTCCATTCAAGCACCATCCTACCAAAGGAAAGTCATTTTTTGAGTCAAATTCGTTAAAAAAATTGTTTGTGGACTTGTATGTGGGATGTAATGTTAACAATCGCATGTAGGGCCACATATACATGAGAAGGCTTTGGTTTGCCTGTGTACATGTCTCCATATATGCGACCCGATGAACTATAGCTCGTGTACGCCCTAATTTACATGTTGTGCCCTCTAAAACTTAAGAAATGAGGACTAAATTGGAATTTTAAACCACTATAAATGAAAAGGAGGGGAAGAGAACTTACTTGGTCCAGATGATTGTCAATTCTGTTGATCATAGCTCCTGCAATCGACAATTGAAGATCATGGAAAAATTGGTCTAAAATGCACTATGTGGGTGAAAACTCAAATGGTATGGTAAAATTGTTCATTTTTACTATTAATAGAAAATTTTATCCACTTTATATAGTTTATGCCAATTTTTCAACCTAGTGGACTAATAGTGCAGTGGAAGGAGTTGGTTTTGGTGGTTTTTTCCAGGGATTTTTGCGGTTTCTAGAATCATATCGCTTGTCTGTGACCTCGGTAGGTATTTTATTTTACCAACATATATGATAGGTTGTCACCCCATTTTTCATTTTCTCACTATCCTATGACTATGATCTGTATGCCTTAGGTACGAACCCATTTATTAGCGACACAGAACCTTCGTATTGCTACTATAAGTGTCGTTATTGAGTGGTAGAGACTTACCAAACATGGGTGCCCTAGTTAGAACCTTTGTGCCATTTGGTTCCCATGTAGAAGTTATTCCATAAGATTGGGAGTCCCTTATAGTTCTAATATGACTTTGTGTTCAAACCCCATATTCTTACTCACAAGCATTCTGACCTCTACCTATGGGACTCCTCCCGAGTCTTAGTTAAGCTATTTTCTGACTCTCTATAAAGTGAAAATATTTTCGAGTGAACTTATCTCTTTCACACTTGTTAAATGGCTTTGAAAGGAAGTCTATTTGGTGTAATTTTAACCCTTTTTTGAACCAAGTAGACTAATTTCGAAAAAGGAATACACTAGTCACCATTGGATAGAAGAGTTCACCTGGATATTGTTTTATACTTTTTTAGGCCTAGGGGACTAAATCGAAAAAAAATGACATTATTTGGAGTTAATCTGTAATTTCATTCCATTATATTCCTTGCAGTATTGAGCTTATTGTCAAATCCCACTTTCTCATTATAAGCCTATTATCTTAGCAATTTGCATCACTAGCCAAGTAGAGCCTTGTTTATATCCTTTGCAGATTGACACCCTGTACCCTAAGAGGAAACACTTCCCCGAGTGTCCATACCATCCATGCACTTCCTTGCATTGGGCATAGGTATGTTCCATTGTTTGGAGCTATTTTCTTACTCACAACACTTGTTTCCTCTCTTGTATCATAACATTTATTTTCCTATGAAAAAACAAAGAAAGATGGACAGGAAAATAATATTATCTCATATTGGCAGTAGTCGTGTTGCCTTTGAACAAAGCACAAACTTTTGAGTCCATTGTCATCCAAATTTTGGGTTTAGTATGACCTTAGGAGGTTGAGATCATTACTTAGAGTTTACTCCTCTGACTGGTTATTATTCCAGTTCCTATGAAGATTTCGTTGATGCCTCCTACATCACGAATATTTATCATCAAGTCTATGTTGTCTGAGTTATCCATATGTCTCATGCTCTTGTTCAGAGGATGTTTATAAGCCCGTGTCAGCCATTTCTTAGAAATCTTGACTTTGAATGTCATCCATACCCTCAGTGTGTCTCATAATCACATGAAGTTGTATTCGTACTGTCCACTGGCCTGGTCCTACTTTCATTATAGGTAGGTAACCTTGAACCCAGTAGTTGACATCCCCTCATTGGTCGCTGACTGGGGGGTTTCCCTTGTGTTCGATGACAATAAATCTATTCACACATTGGGATTCGTGTAGTGTCTTGGATGTCATTATCCTTATTGGTTGTTTCCTCACCTTTGTCAGAAATATTCCTTATTGGATGCTATTCAAAGGGTCTCTTTCGTGCACTACTTGCATCTGTTGCATGCGGGAGACATGCAGGGTCATTGGTTCATGAAAATACTCTTCGTCTGAGTTCCTACAAATCATCAAGCTATTTCTTTTTACCTCATGCTTACTGATGAGATATTCCTTAATGATCTCCTTTCAGCAAGTCTCCCTCCATCGACTTCATCTCATCTGTTATGGAAATGAGGTCTAGAGTCCTATAACTACCTAGAGGCTTGCAATCATCAGTGGAAAGTTTTCCCGCCATCGACAGTTGGGAATACATCAATGTCTCATGATTGATGGATTCTTCAAGTGTTCGACCTCAACAGCTTTATTCATACTTGTAAGAATGTACTCAGTGCCTTGATACTTACTTTCATTATCAGTAGGTTGTCTCATGTTTGTTAATGGTATGCATTAATGACTGGTAATCAAATGAAGTCTCATTGTGTTCGACTTCAACTCCTCTATTCACATGATGTATACTTGCACCTTTGGTGGATGGTGTAGAAGACATTCATTTTATAGTAGCAACTTTCCTAAGTTTTTGCTATCATTCATTGGACTAGTACCTATATGACTTTAATGATCATGGGAGATTAGATTGTACTCCATTGTATATAGATATCTTCAGATTGATTTTGAGACTAGTTTTTATTGGGCCTTATTCGTGACTATGATAGCCTTTGGCATGTATTTACATTGTATTGCCTATTCATGGACATGAACAACTATTTGGTATATTTCCACATGGATTTGTAGTATAATTCAAATTGGAAGCCATGTATGCAAAGTCATTGTAGATTGTAATATTCTCATGAACAACTAGCACTTCCAGTTGAGTCTCCATTACTCCACTTATGGGAATTATAATGTATTTTTTCCATCGCAGATACTCCTCTGACCTCACACATTAGGAGGCATCTGTTATAGAATTTTTTTACTCACCCCATGAAACTTGCTTGGATGGCCTTTCCATTTCCCTATGCATACTTGAAGTCCCTTGTTGTACCTTCCAGAGCCAAAAAATCATATTTATCCACATATTCATGCCCTATGAGTTAGAAAACATGTGTATATGCGGGTTTCTCCATCACAACCTGTGTACATCAGGTTTGGTGCTCAAAATTAAAAATTGTGTCGAGTTTCCATGTCACGTCACGAGATCAATGATCCTTGACCTTCCATATAATGGAAATGTTCCGAATCGGCCCTTCAGTTCCATTTGAAGGCTATAAATTGGGCCATATCCAAGTCGTGGAAATGAGGAGAGAATTCAACTTTTGAGAGAAAAGATACTCTAGAGAAATTTCACTTCACATTGATATTTCATCCATTTATCCTTGAAAGTATGAACACATTGTTCAACCCCCAAGCTCTTCCTTCTTTGATGGAGAAGCTCATTGTCTCCTTTATATGAGATTTCCTTTGGTGGAGGATTGAAGTGGTGGAGGCCCAGCTAGAGGGACTTAGTTTCTCGGTTCCGATGTGTGTCGTTACAAAATTTTGTCACTTATACACTTATGTTGGTCATTTTTAATAGAAATACTCTTTTCTCATCGAATTGATATCTTGCAAATATTTGAATTATTATTCCATGGGCATATTTGTCATGAATTTTAATGGATTATGATATTTTATATGCTAACATTATATATTATCACCATACGCTTGTGTATCTTGGTTGTTGCGGACAAGTTGCAGGTATAAATCTTTGAGTTGTGTACTCAAGAATGGTCTTCATCGAACGTACAAACTAGGTAGGCTCTTGATCTTGTCCCGTTAGCATTTCATTTATATAGAATACTTGAGATTAAAGTTTATTTCTGTGTGTCATTCCATCTGTTGTGGTTTACCCCATGCCATAAAGTGTTTTTCCTCGTAAAAGTTTTCAATCACTAATTATTATAGTGGCAAGACAAATTCAAAACCGTATATCTATTGAGAAAACGAGTGACTTTTCCACAACCCCTTCCGCTCCTATACCTTCTGTTGATGATTATGAATGGCCTATCAAGCATATGAGGGAAAACGCCTGATGGTAGGTCCCAACCATATCTACTCTCTTTTGGTGTATCATTTCCCGCAAGTTTATGGGTCTCGCTGCCACTCAGAATTAAAATAAATAAAAAGGGGAAAGAAAGTGAACTACCCCCCAAAAGAGTTCTAACTAATTATAAGGCTAAACTAACTAAAATCTAACTAATTCTAACATATCCCGAGAGAAAAACTAAAAGAATGAGTGCAACAAAAGATAGCACCATCAAAACCAGAAGTAGTTCATATATTCCAATGATAAATGAAAGCAACAATGCTACATATGCATAAACAAATAGTTTCACAATACATCTATAACATAATTTATGTACCCATGAAGAAACATGTGACAACATAAGCAAACAAAACAGAGTGCATAAATAATTCATACAAAAGAGTCCTATCTACTCAAGAAGAATATGAATCATAAAGAAACGTATCCACTACATTCATCAAATCCACAAATTTCTGAAATGCATCATGCTCTTTATTACTCAGAGATAATAGTACCATATTTTGTTACAAATGAAAAACATTTATTTTCTCTGCTATGAGTTTCCTTCTATATGATAAGAGAAAGACTCTTGAGTTATCCTGGTTGTTCCTTTCATATTTCCCCCAATTTATTTCTTACAATTTGAAAAACATATGAGGGAGTTACAAATGGAATATGAACAAACTCATGAGTGATATTTTTCACAATTAGGCAATTTGTAAATGATATTCATTTTAAAACAATCATTGACTCTCTCCATTGGTGTTATAATTTATTTCTAGGAAATTTCTGGGCGTTTTTGGATTTGGCATGCTGAATGAAATCATTCTGGATTATTCCCCTCCATCTAATATTTTCATTGATCTATTGTGGGCTTGATTTCATTTCTTGTATCCTGATATATATATGTTTGAAGTATGCATGACGGGTTCTTCATCCGAATTTAGGTTTCTCTCGTGTTTCACATTTTTGGAACTTTTCTAATATATATCAGCCAATTCTTATTATACCATCCTATTATTCTCTCTTTCATATTTCCATCGAGCCCTCATGGGCCTGATTTTGTTACTCGTAGCTCCAGATACAACTGTTTGAAGTTGGTATGGTAAATTTTCCCCCAAATTCGTGAGTGTCCATTTTCTAGATTTTTTGATACCTTATATCACATCTTCATCCTAGATACCTCTACCATTTTATTCCTCTATTTGACACCTTTCCAACGAGGTATTATGGGCCTCATTTCAACACATGTAGCTCTAGATATTGTCGTTTTAAAATTGGTGCTCAACAGTCATTGATCATGCATGTGGGGAAAATGTGGACCATTGATCTGAATTTTCTGGGGTTTTCTCTATTTGCCCGAAGGGGAAAAAACAAAACCCTTTATCTGGTGGGTAAACATATCTATGCCATCGATGGGGGATGACATCATCGTTAGAGGGAAGAACTAGAGCGTCCAAATGCTCGTGTAGAGGAATGCCGATGACGAGAAGGTCATCGTTGGTGATGGGGAGTTGGTAAGGGCACGAGTTGAGTCCTAGGGTGTCAATGATTAAGGGGAATCAAAAGAAGAATGAGAATTGTTGATCTATTATAGGAAGGATCATTTCAACCATAGATTACCTTAGGTTCTATTCCAGTGAAAAGGGGAAGATGAAATAAAGGTGACGTTGCATGCTAACATGTCATCCAACATGTCCTTGAGGGTACAGGAGTCACCATATGAGTGGTTGATGAATGAAAATTATCCCATAAGGGGATTTAATCCCTTTACATATTCAATTATGACCTGGATTCTTATGTCTAGACAAGGCTAGATCTTAGTCGTTCATCGAAGAAAGGATGATCGGGAGAAGAGTCAACAGGAGTGTCGATGACAAAGAGGACACATTTCCACACTTAATGGGGTAGGCCATGGTGTCTGGTGATGGAGTGCATGACCACGTGTACAAAGTGCCAACGTAAATGTCGCATGTCGTTGGTGTCAGCTAGGAAAGTGGAAAGGAGTTAACCGGTGGGCAGATTTACGGCACTGATAAGATCATGGTCGTTGATCTCAAACTCTGCTTCGGGAGACATAATATTCAGATAATAGCAACAAAGCGCTCGAGATCCAAGAGTGATGGAGCCCTGGCGACGAAAAGGTATATGGAAACATCGTCGGCAACAGGGAAGGCCAAATAGGAAGTGGATCATGGGGAATTCTGAAGACCACAATGAAGGTTGTGGGTAACAAATCAATGACATTATCAACCCATTGGATGGTAGAAGAGAGAGGGATCCACGTGGATATGAGGTGGACAAGGTGATTTTTGGATTAAGAGGCTTTGGGAGGCCATAAATTTTGATCCAGGACTTAGATTTAAGTATGGTTACAGTCGTTGGAAATCTCTCAATGAGAAGAATCCAAATATGAGGTTTGGTTAGAGAAAATAATATAAGAAAGTAAATAGAAAGATCAATAAAGACAAAGAAGGATAAAAGGGGAAGAATATCAAAGGATTCCCCCACATGCATCTCAAGGCTGAAGCAATCGTGAAGAGAAGAGATCATGTTAATATGTTCCTACAACCAAAGAAGGAGACGAGATCAATTTTGATATTAAAGGAAGACTCTCCAATACATGAGAAATGTTACATTTACTTTCCTTTAAGTGAACTTATGAATAAGTATTGAAAATGAAGAAAATGAAGAGGATATGTTTCTCGAAGAAAATCATCTATGATCCAGATTACATAACTATGATGATAACTACATGCACCTATTCTCCATCACATAGAAAGGATTAGTGGAATCATGATTCAAGTTAAGAGTTGACCAAGATATGAGAATATAAATATTAATATGTTAGGAACCACATTCTAGCAAGAGTATGCAAACATTGAATAAGTAATTCAAAAAATGATTAATAATAAACATCAAGCTTATTCAATACATGCACTAGACATCGAACCCTACATCCAAATTAGATAATCAAGCACTTTGTAATCTATAAAATTGATTAATATAATCTGTCAATTTCATTACACAAATGTCGACAAAAAATCATAGATAAAATAAGCCTCATGAAGACATTTGAAATTATAAGATCAAAAGAGATAATAAACCTCCATCAAAATAATCATCAATCAAGACCAAACTTCAACTCCCTCATGGTGGACAAGGAACTAACATTAGTCTCAAGCAATCGAGGACTAGGAAATAGGCTTAAAATTTTAGTAGGGGTCCCCTTTCCTTTTGCTTGTAAAATAAAAAAGTAAAGAGGGGTTGTTGTGGCCAAAACAAATGGTGACACACCAGAAGAACCAATTATCTCTTTCAATAGAATTATAGGGCCTATACTTCATATCTGAATTTAAAATATAAGCTCAACAATGTTGTAGACAATTTTCCATTAGTCATAGGTACCACAATGACACCAAAATTATAAAAGATATAACCCAATATTTCTAGTACTTGTAATCTAAGACACCTTTTTCAAAGAGCCAAGCAATGAGAGAAAAAAGAAATTCAACTGCACATTTCATATTAGCATTGGTTCAACCATGGGTTTTCGCTTTTATTAACAAGCATAAATCTACATAAGTATGTTCCTCGTCACTCTTTCCTCGACATTGCTTCGCTTCCAGTGAGCATCCATAGCCCCGACGAAGTTGCCTTGATACCATACAAGCATATCCCCACTGCCAGCAGGCGTCCATAGCGCCGACGAGTTTACTTGTACTTCCCACACTATTAATAGTTCTTTCAAATTCCCTTTTATTTCAGAATATGCTCACTTTTAGATTTTATATATAGATATGCATAAACACATAGGGTGTGAAGGAAGTGAGGTGATACGAGATTTACTTTGATTTGTTGATTAGATGTTATGCATTTTAGTTTAACCCACAAGTTTCCCCAAAAACATCATAGTATTGTCCATTTTATTAATGTGAAGTGAGTAGAGCTCAAAGAAAAAGATAGATAAACACTTTCCTATACTTATGGATTATCATGGTATGCTCAGTAGGAACATGTATTCCACCACAACTATTAGTCCATACCTATAGTTGATAACTTCGTAAATGTTCATTCATATAGATCATCCCATGCATCTTGTGACTTGTAAAAAAATTATTTAGTATGTGACCATAATTGGACCATCCCCTCACTCAAATTTAAAGATTAATCCTCAAGGAAGACTAAGAGTCAAACTAGCTCATAGAAATTCCAGCATTCAAATCAAAATACAAAAGTAATATGTGCAAGTAGAAGGCAAGCACTAAAACTAATTTTAATTCATAAAAAAGTAAATTAAACTAAAAAGAATCTAAATCTATGGTGTTATTCATCAAAATGATAAAAACTGTCTGAAAAATAAGAATAGAACCCAGAAGCAAGTAACAAATCTGGTAACAATAACAAAAAAGTGATTATAGTGAAATATTGGGGAGGAAGCAAAGGGAAATAACCAATCAATACATGTGAACCATTCAATATCAAGCCCAAGAGAAAAATTCCCAAATTTGAGATCTGAAATGAAGGGAAAAGCATATTACAAGAATTAATGATCTGGTGTAAAAGGTTTGCAACACAATTCTCCAATCCAACTATCACATACAATTTCTTTCATTCAGTCCATCAAAACAAGTTTCTAGGAATAAAGAAACATGGGTTAATGCAGATTCTCAATCAAAACAAATTTAAAAAACCAATTACATGGAACATTCCACAAATCCATTAGCTCTTAAAATTTCATGACATGAGCCATTCTTTTGCATATTTGAAAATAATCAATTTTCACCAAAAAATACATCTCATATTTCTCATCAAAGCGTCATTTTCTCTTTTCCATAAAAGATAAACATTAATAACAAAGATTCATTCTTATAATGCAATATGATAAGGCAAAGAGGGAAAATTGACAAATATGGAGGCTTTCAAAAGAATCATTAAAATGATCTCAAACTTATGTTAGAACAGAAATTAAAATGGGAATATATAAATGAGAAAAAGTCTATTTTTTGATCAACTAGTAAGTTGGTGAGAATCTTGATTTATCAATCCAAAAAGAATGTTGCAAAGGAATCTTAGCATCGAAGTTTAGATTAACACTTCCCTATGTTTCCTTCATTCCAAGAGATAAATTCAGAGTTGTTGGTTTCACAAGCCATTTTCCCAACCTGTATACAAAATGGAATGATGTGATCAGCTCTTAGATAGTTTGGGAAAAAATCCTCCTCTTAAATGAATGACTTATTGGAATGAAATTAAACTAAAAGAAAGTGAAGATTGGAATTAAAACTAATTCTAGGAAAATCATGTTAAGCTAAAGTAAACTCAAACTAAGTTGGTTGTCATATAACTCTATGTAAACGTCAGTGCAATAATCAAGTATTCATTAGTTGTTCATTCAATCAAATACCACATCCTTCTCCCTGAGATATGAGCACTATGTGTTTTCCCTCAAAATTCCTTTCACAAAGATACTTTAGTGTCATGATTGTTATGAGATTTGGATCTCTAGACACAATGTCTTATTCCTAAAATCAAAGTCAATCAAATTAAAAAAAAAGGACCATTAGACTCCAATTTCATTTAGCTTCTAAAGATGTCAATCAACCGACAAACTTCACTCATAAAAATCTGATTTAAAGATTGTCAACATTGCATCTCAAGGTATGTGTTTCCCTTGATTATTGACGACATTGATGTGAAACATAATTGTCTTCATCCTTGTGAGAGGCAAGAGAAAATCATCGTAAAATTATAGAAATTAAGACACTCCGGAAAGGTGTGAATAATATTAGGTCACGACCTAGATGGATTGAGTTTCCCCACTCAAATTAAGATACAAATAGAAATCAAAATTTAATGAAGTGGTTAGAAATATATTTCTGATTGATAATAAGATTGACATGATTGGCAAGTGCATGAAACTAATAGCTCTAAGCTCTCAAGAGTGTTCCAAGTAAAGAAACCATAAACCACTTCCTTGAGCTTACACATGGAAAAGAATAGTGTATATCTTGTCTCTCCACTAGATATTTTTTATGTTCAAAGAATGAGACATATAATCCGGAAAACAAAATCAACAAGTTCATGAGAAAGAGGGATCAAAATAGAATATGTACCGACATGACCCAAACATTTTTACCCTTCCAATGTAGAAATAGACTGATTTTGAGTTCAAGTAAAGATGAAGAGTGTGGGGCTCAATAGATTGATGGGTTACAACCTGCAATAAATTCACACCTTGAAGATTATTACCATGGCTAAAATAAAAACAAATGTTGAAAACAAATAATTGGAATCTTAGAAGTTTCCTTGATATATTCCATTAAGATACTTACGACTCCCAAACATTTGAATGGTTTCAACATGATATAAGTGTGTAATTATTAGCCATGATAAAATTCATATTACTCAAAAGTGTGACCAAAATGAGTGACTCGAAATCAATGAACCCAAAGGATGAAAATATATTGTTGAATAAAACATCAGGTCTGAAAATCCATCGAATTGTGTTATGGACCTAACCCCTCACATATGTATAACAATATATTCGGATGTAATAAACGTCAATATTAATAAGGCCTTGCAATAAGGTAGAATAAGTCGAATGTAAGAAGACCTAATATAAGCTTCCGCTTCTAGAAGGATCTTCCTCTAGATGGTTCTTTTGATAGACATATTTAGTATAAATAGGAGTTGAGGGTATGGGAATCCTAGCTTGGATATTATTGTAATAGATATTTTATCGACTAGAGGTTGCCCCCTCAAAGAGGCCCATGAACATTTCTCTTAGAATCAAAGTTCTCTTTCTGGTGTTATTTTGATATCATTTCAGTGTTATTGTGGTGTTGTTCTGGTTATATTGTTATTTCTATTCTGCATACCTTTTATATCTGGAATATTACATGTTGTATCAGAGCACTTTCCTCGACAGAAAATTGTAGGTTAATTTTTTCAGGGTAGAGACGTATTCTGGCGTCTTTAAGCTATAGAGATCCGTCATTAAGCGCATAAACCCACGATTGAGGGATTCATACACACATGAAATACAAGTGGTTCTTAAGCACACATTAGTTGGCTACCCTTGTAACCCCTGATGGTACTCCTTTGAGTGGTAGCACATCAGACAACACATGTATACGGATCGACCTAGATTTCTTGAAGCCCTCTTTAGATAAACCGATCGACTACATGACTGCTATAGTGTCACCAAGAACAACACTCGGGAAGATACTCTCTAATACTTGGGTAGTCGGGTACTACGGCTAAGGGAACAGTCTAGCCTCCTTAGTTGGTTCCCTAAGATATTGGGCCGAGTAATAAAGTTGGACCCCACACGTATATAAGAGAGCTATAGCACAGGGAAAACCCTTGTCTGTAGAACCCTTGAATACCTAACCCTTGGGGACGGAAACAAAACATAAAACAGACAAGATCTATTTCTGCGCAATTGTGTTCGAGTTGCCAAATCACTACAGATTTATTCCTGGTTAATCATTTGGGCATTTCATCACTGCATTATTCTTCAGACCAGAGTATAACTCCACAGGTGTTAAAAAAAAAAAAGTCTGGAAATTTTTGCACCATTATTTGAGACCTATGCCATTGGATTTATCTCTTCACCCTTATCACATTCATACCTATCATTTTTCAGCAATTTTTTTGACCCCACCTACTCCTTTTCAGTTCCCTCATCATCATGGCCCATACCCGTAGCCAAGACTTGGAATCTTGCTTCAATACCTTGTAATATAATTTCACAGGGACCCAACAAGAAGTGAGACAACTCAATGTCAATATTTCCACAATCAATCAAAACATCCACTCCTCCATTGTCACATCAATCATCGAACTCAAAGAAGACCTCAAACAAGACATGACTACCCAGCTTGAGTCTGTCATTTCGATGATCTACACCAAGCTGCATATCCTTTTAGATCCCCCTTTATCTGACCCAACTTTGCATACCGAAGATGAAGCTTCCTCTCATTCCCATAATTTTTAGCCCCATCACTTTTAGCGTGACCTATGCCTTCCGCAGGTGGATGTGACCAAATTTGATGGCTCAGATCCCACTGGTAGGGTAACTCAAATGGAAAATTATTTCTCTTTGTACAACATTACAGATGATTTGGCCAAACTCCGGTATGGTGTTCTCCATCTAGATCAAGAACGTTGACAATGGAGAAAAACTTCACGTCAAGGGTATATTTCTTGGACACACTTTGTAGGAGGGCTTTATGAATTATTTGACACTGACACCAACCATTTAGGTTGTTTGACAAAGTTGAAACAATCTGGAACAATGGAACACTTTATAGTTTCTTTTGAGCGATAGGCTTTTTGTAGAAAGGGCATGTCTGATGCTTTTTTGCGAGAATGTTTTATTAGTGGCCTCGAGGATGAGATTTGTGCCCATGTTCTCATGGTTCGGCCTCAAAGATGGGTGGAGGATACTAAGAGAGCTAAGGAATCTCAATAGGTTGTCTCTTCTCAAAACCGGAAACCCCCCTTTATTCCTCGCACTAAACCAGTAAATCCCACTACTCCTTCTGCTCCACTAAAGATCCAAAAATTGATCAGGGCTGAAATGGCTAAACGCCAAATCAAAGGCCTTTGTTGTAATTGTGATGAAAAATGTTTCCTGGGCCACAAGTGTAAGGAACAAAATCTTTTTATGGCCATCTCGGAGGATATTTCGGAAGAGGATGTTGAAACTCCTCTTGTGTCTAAGTCACCTGAACCCACTGACATAACCCCTCCCTCAGACCCTCCTAAAGTAGAACCGGTCATTTCCCTAAATGCTCTCACTGGCTTCTCTGCCCCCCAAACCCTCAAGCTAATTGGTTACATCAAGCATAGGAAGGTCATCATTCTTGTTGATAGTGGAAGCACCCATAATTTTATTCATCACCGCATTGCCCAAGAAACCCATTGTTATATCCATGCAGTCAATAATTTTCAAATCATGATTGCCAATGGTGGCTCCATGAAATGTGGAGGGCGTTTTGAAAATGTGCGTCTCCAAATTAGTGACTACCACCTGAAATCTCATAAGTTTTCTATCGACATGGGCGATTGTGACATTGTGTTGGGTGTCGATTGGCTAAGGACTTTGGGTCTCATTCTCATGGATTTTAAGGAATTAACGATGTAATTTGACCAGGAGGGCCAATAATATAAGTTCCAAGGCATCACTGCCAGTTCACCTGAGATCATTAGTTCCCATCGCATGGAAAAGCTGCTAAAAAAAGGCCATTCTGGCGTTATTGCCCAAATCCATGCCATAAAAGCAACTGAGACACCCTTGATGCTGCAAGACCTCCAATCCATCCTATATAAACATCAAGTGGTCTTTTCCACTCCCCAGGGACTCCCTCCTTCCCGTGGTGTTCATGATCATTCCATTCCCCTTGTACCAGGAAGTCTTCCTCCCAATATTCATCCCTATCGCCACCCCTTTTCCCAAAAAAATGAAATTGAGAAAATGGTTCAAGAACTTCTTAATGCATGCATTATCCGCCCTAGTACGAGCCCCTACTCTTCTCCTGTGGTCATGGTCCTGAAGAAAGAAGGTTCTTGGCACATGTGTCCTAACTTTCGCGCCCTCAACAAACTCACCATTAAAAACAAATTTCCCATTCTTGTCATTGATGACCTCTTGGATGAATTGAGTGGCACACAGTTCTTTACTAAACTTGATCTTCGTTCTGGCTACCACTAGATCTGTATGAAAGAGGAAAACATTCCTAAGAATTCCTTTAGAACTCATGAGGGCCACTATGAGTTTTTGGTCATGCCCTTTGGCTTATGTAATGCCCCCTCCACCTTCCAAAGCCTCATGAACCATGTTTTCTGTCCTTTTCTCCATCATTTTGTCTTAGTTTTCTTTGATGATATCCTCATCTATAGCAGAACCTGGATAGACCATCTTTCTCATGTGGATCGAGTTCTCATCTACTCTCTACGAACCAACTTTTCTTGAAACAATCTAAATGTGCTTTTGGCGCCTCAGAAGTCGAGTACTTGGGTCATGTTGTTGGCAAGGATGGGGTCAGGGTGGATCCTAAGAATATTGAAGCTATGCAAGACTTGCCTCACCCAAAGACTCTCAAAATCTTGCGTGGATTTATGGGCTTAACAGGTTATTATCACAAGTTTTTTAAGAATTATGGAAAGATTGCGGCACCTCTCACCGCACTCCTTAAAAAGAATTCTTTCACTTGGACTCCAGCAGTTGTTCAGGCTTTTGAAATCTTGAAGATGGCCATGTGCACCACTCTAGTCCTGTTCCTTCCTGATTTCACAAAGACATTTTTCCTGGAATGTGATGCTTCAAGGAAAGGAATTGGCGTTGTCATTATGCAAGAGGGTCAGCCTTGGTCTTTACCAACAAACAACTGTCTGAACGAAATTTGGGCAAATAAATCTATGAAAAGGATATTTTGGCTATTCTACATGTCGTTGATATGTGGAACCCTTCTCTATTGGGGCAACGCTTCCAAATTAAGATAGATCATCAAAGCCTTAAGTATTTTCTAGAACAACGCATCTCCTCCCCAGAGCAACAAAAATGGGTGACTAAGCTCTTTGGATATGATTATGAGATCATTTACAAGAAAGGCAAAGACAATGTGGTTGCGGATGCACTTTCCCAAAAATATGAAGATGAAGGATCTATTTTTTCTCTCTCCTTCATTGTACCAGATTGGCTTCAAGCCGTTCACTAGGAATGGCTACACGATCCCAAAAGTTTGCATTTGATACAAAAATTGCAGTCCAATTCTCCAGTACCCCCAGGGTACTTTTGGCTCCATGATGAGCTTCGATACAAAGTTCGTTTGTATTTAAGTAAACAGACAAAACTTAAATCCATGATACTTTCTGAGCTTCATGCTACACCCATAGCTGGGCACTCCGGGTTTACCAAAACCTATGACAGGGTCAAAGGCTATTTTTTCTGGGATGGTATGAAACAAGACGTTCGTAATTTTGTCACTAAATGTGATGTGTGTCAACACAACAAGGGTGAAATAATCAAATCTCCTGGCACACTACAACCGCTTTTGATTCCACATGTTGTTTGGAGGGATATCTCTATGGATTTTATTACAGGCTTACCTAAATTGAGAAATAAATCAGTCATCATGGTTGTATTAGATTTCCTTTCCAAGTATGTTCATTTCTGTGTTCTTCAACACCCATTTACAACATCCACTATGGCTCAACTTTTCATGGATCAGGTCTTCAAGCTTCATGGCATGCCGCATTCTATTGTTTCTGATCGTGACCCAAATTTCACTAGTAATTTTTGGCAAGAATTGTTCAAGCTTCAAGGCACCCAACTGCATCTCAGCACAACCTACCATCCCCAGACTTATGGTCAAACTGAAGTTGTCAACAAGTGTTTGGAAACATATTTGAGGTGTTTTTCATCAGAAAAGAAAAATCAGTGGGCTCAATGGTTACCCCTAGCTGAATGGTGGTACAACACTTCATACCATACAACTACCCACATGACTCCTTTTGAAGTAGTATATGGAAAAAATCCGCCTTCAGTTCTCTCATATTTACCAGGTGTCTCAAAGGTCCAGGCGGTTGAACAAACCCTTACAGTTCGAAAGGCTATTCTTCGTACCCTCAAAGAGAATTTGGTCATGGCCCAGAATTGCATGAAGAAATAAGCAGATCAAGGTCGCTCTGAACATCAATTTATAGAAGGGGATCAGGTGTTTCTTCAACTACAACCTTACAAAAAAAATTCCCTCAAGGCCAACCATTGTCATAAGTTGGCACCCAAATTTTATGGCCCTTATACCATTCTCAAGCGTGTGGGATAGGTGGCCTATCAGTTAGATTTGCCCAATCATTCTAAGCTACATCCTGTTTTTCATGTTTCATGCTTAAAGAAGGTGATTGGAACTAAGTGCCAAACTCAAACCAACCTTCCCAAGTTGGACGAAGAAGGATCCATTTGGCTACAACCAAAAGCAGTTTTGGACCAACGTGAGCGTCGCCTACGTCAGTGAACCATCAAGGAAGTGTTAGTCCCGTGGAAAGATACAACTCCAGCAAATGCCACTTGGGAACCAACTACCATTCTACAACAATTTCCACATCTCAAGCCTCGAGGACAAGGTTGTTTTTAAGGGGGAGGACATGTTAGGGACCTAACCCCTCACGTATGTAGAACAATATATTCGGATGTAATAAAGGTCAATATTAATAAGGCCTTGCAATAAGGTAGAATAAGTCGAATGTAAGAAGACCTAATAGAAGCTTCTTTTTCTATAAGGATCTTCCTCTAGATGGTTCTTTTGATAGACATATTTAGTATAAATAGGAGCCGAGGATATGAGAACCCTAGCTTGGATATTATTGTAATAGAGCTCTGCTCAACTGGAGGTTGCCCCCTCAAAGAGGCCCGTGAACATTGCTCTCAGAATCAAAGTGCTCTTTTTGGTGTTATTTTGATATCATTTCAGTGTTATTGTGGTGTTGTTCTGGTTATATTGTTGTTTATCTTCCATTTCTAGCATTTTATTTATGTTCTGCATACTTTTTATATCTGGAATATTACAAATCGACGATGCTAAGATGAGTCTTTGATCAATCATTGATCTGGGGAATAGAAATATTGGTTCCCAATTAATTTCTAAAAAAGACATCAACAGAGAGATTTAAATAGCCATGTTGTCCAGGATGTCAAAAATATGTTTCCAGGTAGCGAGTAAGAATATCTATTGTTGTTGTGTATGAGATGGAAATTGGGTGAATAAAGTTCTAAGACAAGAGATGAAACTCCTCCTTGAAAAATAATTGAATAGACAATAATATATATCTATACAATGCTCAAGAATTAAAATTAAAAGTGTTAATGAAAAATAACTCAAACAAAATTTAAAAATTACCTAAGCTCACTATGCAAGAAAAAGTCTACGCGAAAAATTCATGTTGGCTGGAAGTAACCAAAGAAAGAGTCAATTGGGAAAGACACAATTTGGACAACTAGAAAACCAAGGAAAAATAATATTGTAAAGAGATTCCAAGGAGTTGGAGTGGCTTGGATTTCAGATGGGATGATTTTAGTCACTCAAACTTTCAATTCATTGTGTGTGGGAAAACAAGCCTAAAAATAATAAGACTCTTAGCCAAGCAAATTTTCAGATTAGAATCATGTGGATATGAGATGGAACATATATGAGTGTCCATTTTAATCACAAGAGAAAATAAATAGTATCCTTTTAAAATATCCCATTTGTGAGATAACCCAATGATAAAAAAATATTTGTCATGGTGATCAAGCATAAAAATCAGCGATCTGAAAATTACTTGGCACATAGAAAAAATTTGATAATGAGATGAAGAAAATTTTCCCCATATCAAAATTACATTGAAAAATCCAATCAAGGGAAAATTAATGTGCAAGCCTTGTATTTCTTTCCACCCCTACCAAGAAAATCATTTATTGTTCAACGAATAGTAATCAAAAGAGAATGCAAATAGAAAAGTAATTAAACAAACTAGAAAGCAATGATAAACTATACAAATGAAATACACTAGTCTATTCTACCATATTCCTATCATATGCTACAAATGGCTGAAAAATGAGTCATGTAAAGTCATAATGCCAATATATCAATCCATATAATCCCAAGCATGCATACATATGTTCAAGACAAAATATTAGAAATAGAACTTGGAATAAACACAGAGTAAAAGTGGGAAAAATTAAATCATTATAAAATCTATTCACCATATTAAACATGTGACAATGATAACTCATGTTAATTCTATCCAAGTAAGATATCTCGAACCATGCTTCAATTCTATCATAAAATCTACCGTGACTATCATAGAATGGATGGAGGGAGTTCAATGGAAAGTAGCATATCAAATGAAAATCTGACATAGAATACATGTGAGGTGTTCTTGGTGAGAAAATATATGTTCTAATAAAGTTGTTTATCCCTGAAGACAAACCAAAATAAAAAGGGCCTAACATAACCATCGACATATACCAAAGTGCCTCATTATTCTAGCAAGCCTCCCTAGACTCACACTTCAAGTAACCATTAACTTGAGACAAATTTGTGGAAACAAATGATCTACATAGACTAGCATCCACCATGCTATGAGAGGTAATTTAAAGACAATGGTGAGATCCACTAGTATCAATAATATCCATTAAAGGAATTCTTGAACAAGAAGATTCACTATTGATCAAGAATGAAGATGAGAAAGAAGAATACACATTCTGATATACATATACTATATCATTCCCTGTATCCCATTAAGAAGGTTGATAAGGAATAGAATTAATAAGTTCATGGGAATAGACCTTATCCTCTCTATCTTCTGTAGATACATTTCCCCCTTCAATTATTTCAAAAGGGGTCAACCCCATTGAGTCTATTTGAGTCAGATGGTGAGTAGTTTCTTGAAAAGTAAAACCATTAAATAGATTAGGATACAAATGAAAATAAGTGGCAGAATTAAGAGGAATAAAAGCTTGTCTAGAACAGGAAGAATTTGTAGAAATTGACTCCCTTAATGGTATTCACTCCTCTTTAAAAACATCGTTGGATGATTGTGAATTGGTGGGATTCACACTAGGCATGGTTTTACAATCAACATGTTCTTACTCGATATGGTTTTTCTCTTCCAAGTTAAAAGTATATTTTTGAGACAGAAGAGGTATATCTTTCATGTTTATTTCTTCTCCTGAAGTGAAAAAATCAGCATGGTTGTCTCACTCCTGCACCATATGAGAATATGAAATATATTCCAAGGCATATTCATGGTTAGAAGAGAGAAGCAAGTCATAAGAATCATTAGAAAAAGAGGTTTCAATAAGTGATCTATCATCAATAGGAAAACAATCTTTATCTATGTCACTTGAACTAGGAGAATTTAAAACACCAAGACAATCCAAATCAGCATAAATTAATCTTGAATTATCCATGTGTGAGGAAGGATTCATTTTAAGTGTGTCTAGATTTTCTTCATTAACAAAATCATCAGATTTCAAGTTTTTCTTCATAGTTCCCTCCTCCATTTCTTGTGCTAGGAAAGAAGAGAGAGGATAATGAGAGCCCGACATAACCATTGGTGTCA
This sequence comes from Picea engelmannii, assembly GCA_009831015.1. Lineage (NCBI taxonomy): Eukaryota > Viridiplantae > Streptophyta > Pinopsida > Pinales > Pinaceae > Picea > Picea engelmannii. Next base: position 235,417 of record ML781044.1, on the reverse strand, counting down.
CCTGAAGTGTCCCATTATCAACGAGAAAATTCTCCTCTTGGGAAGCTACAGAAAAATACGAACTCGAACTTACTACACAAGAGGTCTCTTTTTCTTCACAAGGAAGGAAACGGGGAATGGAGTGGTGGAACGATACCTAGGATTATTCCAAAAAAAAATTATGTATATGATCTATATCCCCCATAGTAAAGAAAGATCTAGGCATATGAAATCCATCTAAACCATTAGCATTTTTAGCATTTTCATTTAAATCTAAATTAGTATATGAAGAAAGATTAAAACATGAATTATATTCTTCTTTCAATTGTTCATATGTTTCATTAGCAGGAGAAACTAAATAGGAAATCAAATCATTGTTAGAGGGATTATCATCCAAAGGAAATATACAACAAAGATGAGTAAATATGATAACAAAATCTTCAAGGGATTCACTTGTGTTCTTATTAATCTCTAAAATTTCTGCACACAAATCATCATAATCATAATTCTCAAAATAATGCAAAAATTTACGCATAAATTGTTCCCATGTGTGAATAGAGGTGGTCGAAAAAGTCTCACACCAACTCTTGAATCGACTTGCAAAAGCGAGAGTGAACAACCTACAATTGACTTTTCCATTAGTAATATTTTGAGAACCACAAAATTTCTAGAAATTAAAAGCATGTTCAGATGCAGTTGTCTCACCTTCACCATCAAATCTAAGTTGCAACAAGAAATGTAAAATCTTTCTAGCAAGTTTGGGAGGTACATTACTAGAAAAAACCTCCATAAAGGGATATGGGATGGAGCCATTAGTAAAATAAAACAAAAATTAACAAGAATGACTCAACGGGAGAAGCTTGTCATCTAGCCTTCCTTCTAGTGCCATTTTTGTTGACGGATCTGAATGTCCTGTGAAGCAGATGAGGGAAAACTCTTGATGGAAGGTCCCAATCAGACCTACTCTCATTTGGTGTAGCGTTTCCCGCTAGTTTATGGGCCTCGATGTTGCTCAAAACTAAAAGAAATAAAAATGGTAAAGACAAGGAATTGTCCCCCTAAAGAGTTCTAACTAATTCTAAGGATAAACTAACTAAAACCTAATTAATCTAATATAACTAATTCTAACCTATCCCTGGATAAAAAATAAAATAATGAGTACATCGAAAGATAGCACCATCAGAACCAGAACTAGTCCATATATTCCAAATATAAATTAGAACAACAATGCTACAGATGCATAAAAAAAATAGTTTCACATTACATATATAACATCATTTGTGTACCCATGAAGAAACATGTGACAACATAAGAAAACAAAACATAGTGCATAAGTAATTCATACAACAGAATCCCATCTACTCATGCAGAATATGAATCATAAAGAATAGTCTCCACTACATTCATGAAAGCCACAAATTTCCAAAATGCCCCCTTCTCTTTATTACTCAGAGATAATAGTACCATATTTTGTTACAAAGGGAAAAATTCCCCTTTCTCTGCTATGAGTTGCCTTTTGTATGATAAGAGAAAGAATCTTGAGTTCTCCTGGATGTTCCTTTCATTTTTTCCCCAAATTATTTTTTACATTTCAAAAAACATATGAGGTAGTTACAAATGGAATATGAACAGACTCATAAGTGATCATTTTCATACCAGGAAGTTTGTAAATGATATTTGTTTTAAAACAATCATCGACTCTGTCCATTGGAGTTAATTTTTTTTTGGAAAATATCTGGGCATTATTTTCTTTGGCCCACTAAATGAAATCATTTTGGACTATTCTCCTCTATCTCATATTTCTATTGAGTTATTTCTAGCTCTATTTCATTTCATGTAGCCTGAGATATAATTGTTTGAAGTATGCATGATTGGATCTTCATTTGAATTCAGGTTTCTTCTTTTTTTCACATTTTTTGACATTTTATAATCCATATCATCCAACACTTGTTATCCCATCCTATTCTTATCTCCTTCATCTTTCCATCGATCCCTCTCAGGCGTGATTTCGTTACTCGTAGCTCTAGATACAACTGTTTGAAGTTGGTATGACAAATTCTCCCACAAATTCGTTAGTGTTTGTTTTCTACATTTTTGTGTACCTTATGTAACATTTTCGGCATAGAAACCTTTTCCAATATATTCCTCTATTTGATACCTTTCTAAAGAGGTATCATGGGCCTCATTCCAACACTTGTAGTTCTGGATATGGTCATTTTAAAATCGGTGCTCAACAGTCGCTAATCATGCCTATGGGGAAAATATGGACCATTGATCTGAAGTTTGGGGGGGTTTCTCTATGTGTGTAGAAGGGAAAAAAAACAATCGCTTATCTAGCAGGTAAACATATCTAGTTCATCGATGGGGGATGGCATCGTTGGAGGAGGAAAAAACTAGAATGTTGTTGGAAAAATCATTTTTGGGAGTAGGTGCAACAAGCGAGGAAGAGTGGGCCAAAGAGAATAGTGCACGTTAGAAAGGAAGGAAGACCTGTGTGACAAAGGGAAAAGGAAGTAGTGTGCGATAGTATTTGTAGAAATACGATGCATATGTGGACAAACCTATCTATGTTAGGATTAGTTTTTTGGAGTCATATAAGGGCATAAGGTAGATTGAGATGTCTATGGTATGGTATATGTATGATCATATATTTAGCATGTTTTGGAATCCTTTTTGAGTTTTGAGTATTTAATTTAATGAGAGTTGTGGAGCTCAGATGGAGTTGATGTAACTAAGGGTCAGGTCGCAAGATGTGGAGCTTGATGTGACTCTCATCCACCTCACTATACACTATTATTCTATGATATAATGCACACATCACCATTTTGATGATGAAGAAGAAATAAGAGAATATCTATGGACGTAGCCCAAAGGGGGGGTGAACCACAGTAAAAACCTTTTGTTGCAATGTGTCTGAATGTCTTTGTTATTTCTGCAGCTATGGTTAAATGGTTAGATGAATGAATGGTTTACATTATAGCGCACACTAGAGATGTGTACACATAATGAATATTATGAATGAATGAAATAATAGATCTGATGATTAGTATGGTAGAATGTATGTTTAAGTAGAAATAGAAGTAAGAAGAGAAACCCCAATCTCTTCCATGAATGCAAACACCTATGTCTTGCAGTCACCCATAAACCATCTCGAGTGAGACTGTGTTGTGCACTTTGTGCATGGTGTAGCCTTCTGGTTTACCAGAAGGGTCGATGCTAAAAAGGGGTTTTGTTGGAGAACTAAGGTAGAACCCGGGTCAATCCATACATGCAACAAATGGTTTTTTTGTCGACTAGAACTCAGAAGGAGAGCCATGAAGGGGTTTGGTGAATAGGATGTAGTGATAGAAAGGGATGTTCAGGCCATGTAATCCTATGAAGCAATAGATTGAAATATGGTTGGAGACAAAGCAATTGGAGATCACATAAAAATATAATAAGGGTTCCAGGTACACACCGTGCCAATACCTACAGAGGTATGTGTTTATTGATTTACATTAAGCATATTTCTTTTATTTTCCAGAGTTATTACATGAGTGGATATTGAGGTTGAAATATACCCATCCGACTAATTGGATCAGGACAATAGAGTGGACTGCTGAAAATATTGTGTGGTTCGAAAGGGCTAACAATAAATTCATGCGCGTAGTGGATTTCTGGTTAGACAACATTACTGTGGGGCTTATCACTAAGATTGTAGTAGATACAATGAAGTCATATACCATTGTAGAGTAGAATTTCTTGAGGGGACATAGAGGGAGGTACATTAGGTCTCTTTACACATTGATCAAGATATTATTGCAAGATAAAGGTGTGATGACCATGGAATCAGAGAGCTAGATCACTCTGCATGCATGGGGGAGTTGTGGGAAGCACTAAGGAAGATTTTATAAATGGAGAAGGCTCTAGAGAGTATCCAAAAGAAGGAAATAATGGACCCCATCATGATGGATGATGAATAAACCAGGGAAATCATAAGGAGTGAAAATATGATGTCTAGCGTACGAACCTACCAATATAAGATGAATAGCAAGAAGAGGACAATAGCCAAGCAAGAGGGATTGGAAAGTGGTGAGGAAGAGGTAGAGAATCTTGGGGCCACAGAGAAGATTGACGATATCTTGTGCGTCAAATATGAGAGGAAAATTAGAGATCATGGGTCTGGTGTAGAATAAGGCTCTCCATTCCATATCTGAATTAGTGTGGAACCGACAACCCCATGTGTGACTAAGAAAACTGAAGAAGAAAAACTAGATAACCAATAAGTGATTAGTGATAGAAGAATTTTTTCAGGACGTGGGTCCAGTAGCAAAAGTGCAAGTTCAACAAGTAGTAGTCAAGTATCTACACCGCGTAGAGTTCGTAGTTCAGAAAATTTCACAATGACAGGACAAGATCCAACTATTAGGTTACTAGAGTTCTGAGTGGATGGGTCAGATGATCGAGAAAAGAAGTTGTTCATTTGTGAGAATATATGGATAGAAAAGTGGATTACAAATGAGGACACAAAGTTTTCACAGTTAGAAATCACATTTATAGACCGTGCATTAGACTGGTACATGGGTCTCTCAAAACATAATCCAACAGGAACACCTACAACTATAGTAGATGTGAAGAGGAAGTTAATAAATGAATTTTAGAAGCCAAGTTTAGAAGACCAGTTTATGAACAAAATGATAGAGATAAAATAGAAACCAGGAGAATCAATCTAGGAAGTGGATCAGATGTTCAAGAGGCTAAAAGGTAAGTTAAAATACATTTTTACCGATCCACAACATAGACATTTGTTTGTTAATTCTCTGTTACCACACTTGAAGTATCCTTTGAGATAACAAAAAATCCAAATTCAAGGTGAGGCTCTGCAGGAAGCCTTACAGATAGAGGAAAACCAGTATAAGCATATTGATCTAGTTGTATAAGAGCTAAAGAAAGATATGAAGAACTTAAAATTTCAGTTGAATCAAAACAAAGGAAAGGAGAAAAGAGAATATGTCTGGTGTACAATGTGTAGGTCAAAAGGTCATCAGAAGAATGAGTGTCCATTATTTTTGTAGTATATTGGAGTGGGTATTCCAAACCCTTTAGCTTCAGGAGGACCATGGTATGAGATTTGAAAACCACATGTACATGATCCCTATCACTTCCCCCTAATGCAGAAGTACCAGATAGTACCGAAGAGTACATTTTGTAACTTTTGTAAGTCAGTTGGACATGAAGAAAATGACTGTAGAACCTTGGAGATGATGAAAGAAAGGATTGCAGATAAATATAGGGTGTGGGATGAAAATGTAACAGGACAACCTACGTAGCAGCTGCAATATAATAATGCGCAACAACCATAGAATAATCTCATGCAACAGTTTACATCACAACCACAGTATAATGCGTAAAAATTTCAAGGGAAAAAATAGTATAATCATACATAACAGTGCAAAACACCACCGTAGTACAAAAACCTGCAGTCGCAGTATAATCAAGGACCCTAGTATAACACACTACATGGAGAGAATCAAGGAAATAGAGGAGGCTTCAGAGGAGGAGGTCATGGAGGAAGAGGATTTGGAGGAGGTCGTGGACCATTTTTTTGTCATAACTATCAGAAACCAGGGCACTATTCAAGAGACTTCCCACAACCACCTACGACATGTATGTATTTTTGTGCAACATACCATGAAACAGAAGATTGTCCAACACTTTTGATAGAGATACAAGACAAGAGGAACCAGACCAATTAGAACGTGCAATGGATCGAGGTGGAAAATATAGAAGAAGATAGAAAGAAAATTAACATAGTTACTAGAGGTGGAGCTAAGATAGAAGAAGATGCAACCAAGAAGGATCAAGACTAGCACCAATGGGTCAGGAAGAATACAAAGCCTGAATAGAAGTTTGATGTATGCAAAGAGAAAGAGATATTCAAGGAATCTAGACAGGAGATCTTGAAGGAAAAAATTGTGTCCACTTCAGGAACGAAGCCAGTAGATGAGACACCAATCTGTGACATGCCTTTATTATTTGATCAGACCAATCAAGAGAAGTATTCAAAACAATTAAGTAGCTTAAGAAACTTTTGGGGAGCATGTGTCAAATTGTCGAGTGATAAAAATTCCTTACAAGTATTGCATAATTTGTTAGAAAAGTGTAATCTTGGGGAAGAAGGGATAAAAAGAGTAAATCATGTTCGTAATAAGAGAATAACTAGTAGAGAATTCAGATTGAATGCCAACATAAGAGATTTCAATATGGTGGATATCATACTAGACTTAGGATCTGAAGTCAATGTTCTTCCAAAGAAGACTTGGGAAGCTATGGGATAACCACAATTTGGGTATTCACCTATTCAGTTGAAATTGGAAAATCAACACATAGTAGTTCCTATTGCTAGGTTGAAGGGGATTCCAGTAGATCTAGATGGTGTGCGCCCCATGTTTGATTTTGAAGTCATTGACATAGTGGACAACACTTCATCGTATCCAACATTGTTGGTTCTAGATTGGGATTTTGATAACCAAGATATTATCAATTTCAAGACCATGATGATTATATTTGAATCAGGGGAGTACAAATTTATTGCACCATTGAATCCTTCAGAAGGAGGAAGGTATTTGAAACCTACAATAGACAATATTCTTATAGAATATGTGAATCAACTATAAATCACTATCGTGCATGAAAAGGATTATATAAACCCATATGTAGATGGCATGCTCAGTTGGAGGAGTATTAGTTCTTGTGCTTCAGACTCTGACACCGGACTGGAAAATTGGTAGCAGTGACTACATGAATTATCTACTAGGATATTCTCCAGAATGACGTGCACGTTGAGAAGGGTTGGTACAGAGGTAAGAGAACCTCCTATTTTTGAAGTATGAGGTAGAGGTTATGGAAAATAAAATATTACTAGCATTAAATATGGCTTTAAAATCTACACTTGCAATATGGTGGGGTACACACAAGGAAAAAATCAATGATTGGTTCCGGTGCAAAAGGTTATTGTGCATCAGATTCAACGCAGAGAAGGAGCATAGATATGAGGAGAAATATGAGAGATTTGAAAAACCTCAAGAGCATGTAGAAAAGTGCATAGTTCAATGGAGATTAGTACCACTAGAATAATGGCCACACCATTTTATTCACACACTAGAAGGAATTCCTAAGAAACAGTACAAAGAACATAAACAGCATAGGGAAACTACTAACTAGGAAGAGATACAACATAACCTTGTAGTTACATTTTCCTTTGAGCATGACAGTCTAGAGATCAATATAGCTTTGAAAGTGGTAAGAGACAAGATATTTTAAGAAATAGAGTTTGAAATAGTTCCATCATGCTAGACAGATAGTTAAATAATTTCTACATTGTTATCACGTTGAAGAAGAAGAAGATCTACTAGAAGATAGTACGTGAAATATCATAGAATTACTACACGAGTACAGTGACTTATTTCCAGCAAAATTCTCAGAGATTAAGGGGTTAGTAGGAGAGATAGGAGGGATGAAGATACCATTAAATCCAAAAGCAAGACCTATGAGACAGAGGCCTGACAGATTGAATCCAATATACAAAGAGAAGGTGAAGACATAAATTGACAAGATGCTAGAAGTTGGTGTCATAGAACCTGTAGAAGAGTCAGAATGGATCAGTCCTATGGTGGTGTAGGAAAAGAAGCAAGGAGGGATAATGATTTGTGTATACTTGAGAAAATTGAATGACACTTGCCTACATGATCCTTTTCCTACCCCATTTACAAATGAAGTAATGGAAAATGTTGGAGGTCAAGAAGCTTATTCTTTTACAGATGGATTTTCAAGATATCATCAGATAAGGATTGCACCT
>ML781044.1:197860-220038 GCA_009831015.1 Picea engelmannii | reverse complement strand
ACTTGAGAAAATTGAATGACACTTGCCTACATGATCCTTTTCCTACCCCATTTACAAATGAAGTAATGGAAAATGTTGGAGGTCAAGAAGCTTATTCTTTTACAGATGGATTTTCAAGATATCATCAGATAAGGATTGCACCTGAAGATAGAAACAAGACTACATTTTCTACAAAGTGGGGATCAATTCAGTATACAGTTATGCCATTTAGATTGAAGAATGCAACAACCGTTTTTTCAAGGGTACTAGTAGCAATTTTTAAGGACTTTATTCACAAGTTTTTGGAGGTTTACTTAGATGATTGGACAATGTTCAGTTTGTTGAAGGATCGTGTGGAAGTATTATGTAATGATCCCAAGCCATTATGCAAGGATCATCACGGTTTTGGTGTCTTTTTAAAACTTTTTCTGGTTGTGGTATTTCGTCAAACAGTTTGTTGATCTATTTGTTTAGATGTGTTTATATGTGTGTATGCAGCAAATAACAGAAAGAGATAACCATGGAACATACCTCAACCATATGCAATAAGATAGACAAGCCAAAACATCTCAAATCTTCTTTATTCATAAAATAGAGAAACCTACTACAATGAAGATGTCGATCTGGAATGCTCAACAGATGGCCAAGAAGATAGACAATAGATAAGAGCTACTACAAAATTCTCCCGCTAATACAAAAGATACCTCCAAAGGCTGAATAAGAAATGAAGATCAATACAAGTAGATCTTAATGCCAAGCTCTCCAGCTGAAGAATGCCACGCTCCAATACAAGGTTGAAACCCTCAATAACTCGGCCCTACTGCCAAAAGTGTCCAATCACCCTAAGAAATATGCCAACTGATAGATCGAGTGATGGTAAGAACAACCCAGGTGCCCGAATCTCCAGGATCCCTCTCGATCTCTGTAGATCTGAAATTCCCCACTGAATGGTGTGCCCCACTGGATGACTAAAGCCCTAGATAATTCGGCCCTGCTGAAGGAGGCCTCCAAATGCTCTGAAACTCTCTAGAAATATAGATTGGGACACTGCAAGTCAATAGGTGAAGTCTCAGGGTCATATCTGAAGTGTAACCCCTCCAAACGGACTAGATATGGATCTCAAAAACACCCTCCTTCTCTTCAATTCGCCTCACTGCTCAAGAAATAATCTGAGCCATAAAACTATCTCAGAAATCACTAGATCTGATGTTCAAGGCCCTGTAATGAAAACCCAAGTGATAGAAACCTCAACGGCCCTGCCAATATCCTACAACAAATCTCTCTCCAAAGATGGTGCGCCCCCCTTGCTGGAAATCCCCAATGGTGCGCCCTCCTCTTCCTGTGCCTGTGGCTGTGTAGAACCTCCTACACTGATGTAGATCTAAATAGAATGGTGTGGGAGAGTATTACATCTCCAAGACCAATCTTGGGACAAGCTAGGTGGAATATTTCACCACCGAATCGTCCTCTAGGGTTTGTTAAGTCAAAACCCTCAAAACCCCCAATGTTGGGCTCACTAGCTAGAAGCCAGAAATCAAAATAAGATCATACATGAATGAATGAGAAGAGTCCCTTGCCTTTCCTTTATACTTTTTGGCTCACCTTGTCCCTCCAAAGTGACTTTCATTTTATTAATATTTAATTAATTAATTAAATCACTTTAATTAATTAATTAACCTTTTTACCTCTGAAAAACACCTTATCTCTCCTTGTGGATTCCTTGGCCATTGAAATTCACTTCTAGCCATACCATCCTGTAGTGTTACTCCTCCCGATTCCAATGAGCTATTACACTGAGAGGTTCCTCCAAGTAATGTGCCCAAAATGACCTCTTCAGTGATTTCAATTAACTTATAGCTCAAAATAGTCAAAATCATGGAAATCGTCGGAACGCAACGAAACCAAATCCAACCTGTGCGGAATGTCTCATAACGATGGAATGTGATGATCAATGCAAGATGGACCCCACCATGCCTCTCAAATACCCCTGTACTCGCTATAACATCCATATGGCTACTCTGGTCATCATAAATCTCTGCATTGTGAAGATGTCCCAAAGTGGGGACATTACATATTAAGGTTGATGTTAGATAGATACATATAGTGTCAGATATCATTGAATATGAGAAATGTATTTTCAACGCACCTTTTTGGATTTTATTAGGACATGTGTTGTGTAAACATCGTCTGCTAGTTGATCCTGCTAAAATTGTTTTCATAGTTAACCTACCACCACCGATGTCAGTGCGCCAGTTGAAGAGTACATTGGGCCATACATGATATTACAAGAATTTCATAAGGGGATATGCACATATTACTTCACCCATGGAGAATTTTTTGAAGAAAGACACTAAATATCAATGGAATGATGAATGCTAACAGAGTTTGGATATTTTGAAGGAGAAGATGGTTACTGCGTTGATTTTAGTCTTTCCAGATTCGAAAAAATAATTTCATGTGCATGTGGATGCATCTGCAATAACATTAGGAGTAGTATTAACCCAATCATGAGAAGGTGATATAGATCACCCTATTGCATTTGCAAGTAGAATGTTATCAGATTTAGAAGATAACTATAATACTACAGAAAGGGAAGGGATATATATTGCGTATGCTTTGTAGAAATACAGACATTACTTGTTAGGGAAAAATTTCAAGATTTTTACAGATCATTCTTCTATGAGATATTTAGTCAATAAGCTAGTGTTGGGTGGAAGGATATGAATATGGCTACTTCTGTTCCAAGAATTTGATTTTGAAGTGGTGAAGCCTAGAAGATTGAATGCATGACCAAATCACTTATCCAGGCTAACTAATGGAGAAGAACCTAGTAACTTGGAAGAAAATTTTCTAGATTCACAATTGTTTTCAGTACATATAGATGATGAGTATTTTGTTGACATTATTGAGTTTTTGAGTACATGCTTTGCACCAAGAGAATTTACTACTGTGCAAAAGAAAATTTTGGTGGTCAAAGCTGTAAATTATCAGTTGATTGTAGGTCATTTATATAAACTAGGAGCAGACATCATCTTGAGAAGATGTGTGATCGAGCATGAAAGACCCATTATTTTTGCAAAGACGCATGAAGGAATTACACAAGGAAATTATGCAGAAAATGCTACCTCGCAGAAGGTATTGCATGCAATATTATGGTGGCCAACAGTTCACAAGGATTCAAAGGAATATTGTCAGAAGTGTGATGTTTGTCAAAAAGTTAGGAAGCCATTCAGAAGGGATGAGATGCCACTGAGACCGCAGGTTACTTTACAAGTGTTCGATAAATGGGAAATAGATTTTGTAGGTTCAATTAATCCACCAACAAGAATATCATGAGCCATATATATTATTACAATGACAAAATACTTGACCCAATGGGCTGAGGCAACACCAGTAAAGGACTACAATGCAGAGACTGCAACACGTTTTTTATTCGAACATGTAGTGACAAGGTTTGGATGTCCAAGAATATTGATGAGTGATCAGGGGAATCACTTCATCAATAGTACAATTGAGGCAATGTTTGAAGAATTTAAGATATATCACTAGAAGAGCACTCCTTATCACCCTCATGAAAATGGTATAGTGGAAACCTTCAACAAGATTTTGGAGAATGCCTTGACAAAGATCTGTAATGTGAACAAAGATGATTGGGATTTGAAGGTAACATCGTTACTTTGGGCTTATAGAACTACTTGCAAGAAAATAATAGGGCAGACACCCATTATATTGGTGTGTGGACAGGAGGCAATAGTTCCCTGATATTATTTGATACCAATTCTCCACATTGCAACAACTATAGATATGACAGAAAGGGATGCAGTGCAGGAAATATTGGCTCAACTAATGGAATTAGAATAGGACAAAATCATAGTTGGTTTTCATCAGGAGGTACGGAAAGCAAAGGATAAATCATGACATGACAAACATATCAAGAAGAAGAATTTTAAGGAGGGATATCTGGTTCTCCTCTATGATAATAAGTATTTGCAGCACCCAGGAAAGCTCAGAATCCATTGGCTAGGTTCATATCAGATAAAATATGTCATGTTAGCACTAGGAATCACCCTCAAACTGTAATGAGGATAATCCTAGTACCCATCAGTTTATACAGTAAATGTAAATGAGTTTTAAGGGGGTCAAATGGATAAGACTCGAGATAATAACGTTCCAACTCAGAAAATATGGGCTGACATGCACAAGCAATTGAGGTATTGTATCAACTCCAGTTAGTAAGTTGGAATAAAGGTGAATAAGAGGAATAATTTGGTGAGAAAGTGTAGAGGTCGGCTATGGACATCAGGTCTTCCAGCAGCCTAAGGAGGAAAAAACTCAAACACAAGATTCTCTTGAATTCAAATTTTCAAGAAAACTAAAAGACATGATAACAACACTATAATCAAACATTCATCATAATACAGTTACAAAAATCCATGTGAATCATTCAATCATGAACTCTCTTAGTATCAGAGGCAAATAATATGTAAGAAGAAAGATGACTTAGATTAATCAAGAAGTCTCAAATCAAGTTATATAACTAGAGAACCAGTATTCTTCATCAAAATATTACAATAAGGGAGCCTAGCTCAACCATCGACCCTTACAAAATAACAAAAATGCCTATATATAATAAGAACTGTTGCAACCATTAGGAGTGTGATCGGATTGTTGCCTTCAAAATTTTCAGTCAGTGTCTGCTCTGTCAGACTGTGAAGACAATCTTCTGTTGTAAGATGCAAGCTCTTCTGTCTGGACCTTCTCTGTCAGATTGCGCATGCAACTCTCTTTCAGACGCGAGATCAAATATGCAAATCCTTTTTGTCTTTCCATTTATGTGTTGAGACGAGGTCTCAACCACCACTCTCATTCTCGGTCACTGCCTTCATCGGGATCAAGACAAGGCCTGGCACCCATAACTTCTCTTATATGGTGCCAACGACTTCTACGAGTCAATTTTTACACCTTGAGGTTATGCAAATATTCTTTTGTGACCAATACAGGGGCAACAGGTGGCGGGCCGATAGCATATGCACAGGGGTGACATGGAGAGAAATGCCTGGCACAAACTTTCATGGCACAACGAGTGAGTGACAGTCACGTGGAAGAAAGCGGAGGATGCTAGAGCTTTTCAAACCCTAAACATTTCATTTTTCCTGTGGAAATTATGGGCAAAATGCCACATGATTTATACCATAATTCTCTTGAGGGTAAACCTCAATTATGCTTGATTCCTATGAAATAGGTTGCAAATTCTAGTGTTAACATTTGGTTCCACAGGGGATGGCATGCTCCCTGCAAGTTTCCAAGAACAAGTAGTTCCAGTGCCTTAGTTGTTGGGCTATGGAGTCATTCTATGAAACATCATACGGAAGAAATAGGTCGACATGTACACTATTCTAAAAATGAAAGAAAACACACCTGCTCCTGAGGGAGCTTATTTATGTACAAAACCTAAGTTAACTGACTTTTACAAAATGCTAGGTGAAAGAAAACTTCCACCATAGCCATTCAAACTGTTTGATAACTGAATCCTTCACTTCACTGAAAATGATCCATAAAAGACAAGGTAAGCGTGACAGCTTACTAATTTCATTCTTATGATCACCCATATTACCTTCAAATAATGATAAAAATATCAAGCCAGCATGCTCCAAAGCATTTGAAAAGTGTAACTTTATGTACTCATCGACATGGTCATGAAACTGAAGGCAACGCATGATTAACTTATGAAAGGTTACCTTCACTATTTCAAAGCTGCTGACAGCTGGCTTGATGTCCTCTACAGGCACACTTGATTGAATGACAACCACAGGCATCTGTGGGTAAAATTTTTTCTTGTTGTGAACTAAAGGTACAAGTAGAAGAAGGTTGGATGTAGGAGGTTGTTGATCCACTGATGACTGTTGATTTACTTTTGGATGTGTATAAACAATCTCTTCATGTGCCTCAACTAAGGGATGCTCCTGGTCAAACTCTCGATTTGTGTCTTCTGTGACAAGGCCAACTTCTGCATCATCCTTATTGTCTTCATAGTGATCAGATATAAGATAAGCTTGTCACTCATCATCACTAAAATATCCATCAAAAATGGGTTTCCTTTCATGTCTATGATCAAACTTTAAAACATTAATTTCATCAAGAATATAACTGTCAAAAATATCCATTTCAGGAACAATAGTAATTATTGCTTCTAGATACGTGTTCAGGCGCTCTGCATCTAGGGTTTAGATAACCATAGCCGCCGCGACCTGAGCCCTGAAGATGATATCCCTGCAGGGGCCCCTGAATCGCAAGGAGGGGGCGTCGTCCGGCGTCACCTATAGCCAAATCACTGCCAACGAAGACCCTGGAACAGGAACGAAGAGGACAACTTTCGAAACGCCTCCAGACATGCGCGCGTAGCTCCTGGCGGAGGGGACCTTCAAAGATCGAGAAATGGACATCGATTCAGTCAAGGAAAAGATCCTTGCAAATGTTTCAGCCCCATGGGTGCCAGGGAAATGCATCCCATAGGCACTACAAGCCCCAAAATACGTGGTTAGCTCACCGCGCATTGAAGAACAAAAACAATACATGCGAGATAATGCCTTAGTAGGGAATTTTTTAGGGCTTTGGCCCTCTAAGCGTGACCTGGTAAAATGGATACAGTACTGGTGGAAACCAAAGGGCCATTATGATCTGCAACTGGGCTCGAAGGGATTTTTCAAAATCATCTTCCACAACCTAGAGGATCGGAACTGCATCTTCGATGGAGGGCCATACTTCTATAACTCGGCTGGACTATTTCTGAGATTTTGGACAGAAAAGTTTAGCCCTGAAAAGGAGGAATTCGCCCATGCGCCGGTATGGATCAGATTTTACTCCCTCCCCCAGGAATTCTGGCTGGAAGAGGTCCTAGCAAGCATCGGAAACACCATTGGCATATACGTTAAGTCCTCCGAGGCCACTAAGCAGCGGCGCTACACATCATATGCACGAATCTGCGCATATCTGAACATAGCAAAGCCGCTCCCGGGCTCCATTACCCTAGAGTATCATGACGAGGACTGGTCCCAAACCATTGATTATGAACACATCCCCTTTCGATGCAGGAAATGCCACGAACATGGTCACCTTTTCAGAGAGTGCCCTCTTAACCTGATCAACAAAGAAGTAAATCCAGAAAGCGGCAAGGACAAGGAAGGATTCGTACAACCAGCAGCAAGAAGGCGGAAGGGAGGCAGAAGACAAACGGCCCAGGTAAGTAAAGATACGTCTACTAGCAATAAGTTTGCAATTTTACAAGATCAATCAGAAACCCCGACAAACCCTGCAAATCTGAATGCACCACTCCCGCACAGTGAACCCCAAGCCGTGAGCCAAGGTCCTGAGCGGCTCCCATAGAACAAGGAAGCGGACCCCACACCCCCAAGCTTGGCCCGGGAGATGCCAGGCTCCCAGGAGATAGAAGATGGAGATGAGGACATGGAGCTGGAGGAACAAGACCTCGCTGGAGTGGATCTGGATCACCTTGAGCATGCCTACAGGCACCAGAAACTTTACACCATACCCAGGGATCAACTGAGGAAAGTGCACAAAGTATTTCTCAATTCCTCTACAGGATCTTCAGCCCGGTCTAGCAAAGCCCTAGGAAGCCAGGGAAGTCAGACAAAAAACCCAAATAAAGGCCAAAAAGATGAGAAGAAAAGAGGCAGGAAATCCACAAACAAGCTCATACAGGAAATTGGGAACTTTATGGTAAACTCGGGGCAGATCCCACCTTCCCACCTCTCCCCACCCCCCCGTCATCATGAAGATCATATCCTGGAATATCAGAGGCCTTAATGGACGTAGCAAACAAAAAATGCTACGAGAACTGATCATAGTGGAAACCCCAGACGTTGTACTCTTACAAGAAACAAAATGTACCTCAGAAGACATAGATCGCCTACTTCCTTATTGCTGGAGATAGGGAAGAGCGGTTTCAATAGACGCCATAGGTACGGCTGGAGGAGTTTCTATCCTCTGGAATACCAATGTTGTATTGATGGAAAACTTTTATACTACCAGATGGTCTATCACAGCAGAGTATAGGCTCATCGGCTCTAACAAGCCTAGACATCTAACCAATATATATGGCCCGGCCAGCGCAAGGGACAAACAGGCTTTCCTCAAAAGCTTGAGACACTTATTCGGCCTAACAAAGCATGATAGATGGATCCTTGGCGGAGATTTTAACATCATCCGCAGCCTGGAGGAAAAAAAAGGGGGCTCAAGACGACTGGACCAAGACTCCTACGACTTCAACAGTCTAATAGATGATCTTCGTCTAATTGATTTGGAGGTCAACAACGACATTCACACCTGGACAAATAGAAGAACGGGGTGCATCAAATAGCATGCAAACTAGATTGCTTCCTCATATCATAACCTCTGATGATGGACGACACGGCAATGGAATCTACGATCTTGAATCTCCCTGGATCAGATCACTGGCCCATACGATTGTGGATGGATGTTCCAGCCACTCCTGGAAAGAAACCTTTCCGATTTGAACAGTTCTGGCTAGATCACCCGGACTTCTAGGCAAACATCCAGGACTGGTGGAGGCAGGCAGAGATACCACAAGGATCCAAAATGTATCGATTCCAGCAGAAGCTAAAGAATCTTAAGCAAACGCTTAAACTCTGGAATAAGCAAACTTTCGGCAACATCTTCGACTCACAAAAACAGTTGTCCAGACAAATGGATGAGATACAGCTCCAGATCAGGGAGCAAGGGTTAACAAATGAGCTAAGAGCACAGGAACTCAGAGTAGCCCAACAAATCGAAGATAGGAAGAGACAGGAAGAGATATTGTGGAAGCAGAAATTGCGCATCCAATGGCTCAAGGAAGGGGAACGCAACACCAATTTCTTTTATCGAACTGTTGTCCAGAGAAGGCACTCCAACAAGATCCCGCATCTCATCTCGGATGAAGGAGAAACCCTACACTCTCATGCTGATTTGGAAACAAACCTGATCAACTATTTTCAAAACCTCCTCATAGAGCCCATCCCGGATAGACAGGCAGCAATCAACAAGATTACAAGGCATATACCCTCGCTTGTAACTCAGGAGAAAAACGTTGCTCTGCTCCAACCCTTCACCATTGAAGAGGTAGATCAAGCACTGCAAGACACCCCCAAGTGCAAGGCCCCAGGCCCTGATGGATTCACAAGCGACGTTTTTCACTATTGCTGGCCAATGATCAGAACAGAGGTCTGGGAAATTCTGGAGGATTCTCGAGTCACAGGAAAAGTCCTTCAAGCTCTCAATGCCACTTTTCTCACCTTAGTTCCCAAAGAGGGGCAGGCACATCAGGCCAAGCAGTACCAACCTATTTCTCTCTGCAATGTGATCTACAAACTCCTTACAAAGGTAATAGCCCGGAGACTCAAGCTGATCTTGCCAACTATCATTTCCCCGGAGCAATCGGGATATGTTGAGGGTAGGAAAATATTGGATAGCATCATCTTGGCTCATGAAGTAATTCACTCCTTGCAGAAAACCAAAACCCCAGGTATGCTCCTCAAATTAGACCTCTCTAAAGCCTTTGACAAGATAAGTTGGGAGTACATGAGAGCAATTCTCTTGGCTTTTGGTTTCAACCAAACCTGGGTAACTTGGATTTTAAATTTAACTTCCTCGACTTTCTTCTCTCTACTTATCAATGGTGTACCCTCGAGGCCCTTCTCCCCATCAAGAGGAATTAGACAGGGAGATCCCCTTTCCCCCTTCCTCTTCATTATCTTGGCCGAAGGAATCAGTCGCTCCATCCGTGTTGCAATAGAACAGAACCTCCTAACAGGTTTACCCCTGCATGGAATTTCACCCCCTATCTCACATAGCCAGTTTGTGGATGACACGCTCTTAATGGGCAGCGCTACTGTGCGAGAAGCTAGCTCTCTTCAGGAGATTCTCCAAACCTTTTATGAGGCCTCAGGACTGGACTGTAACAAGGACAAATCCCAAATCTTCTTCTTTAACACGCCTCCTCAGATCCAGCGACACATCTCCGATATACTTGGTTTCAACAGAAGCTCCCTTCCGTCCAAATACCTTGTCATTCCTTTGATTGACAACGCGCTCTAGAACTCCTCCTGTGAGCACCTTTTATCCTCCTTCTCCAAAAGACTTTCCTCCTGGACCTATAGGGCCCTGAACTTACCAAGTCGCCTCATTCTACTCAAAGTTGTTCTACAAGCTCTCTCGATCTATGCTTTCTCTGCGCTGGCTGCCCCAAAGTTCATCCTCACCACCATCAAAAAATTACAAAGAAAATTTATCTGGAAGGGCCTCAACAAAGAGAAGAATATAGCTCTAGTTAGCTGGGAAAATCTCTGTCGACCCAAAAAACAAGGAGGATTGGGAGTAAGAGATCCCTCTATAATGAACAAGGTTCTCAGCGCCAAAATTTGGTGGCGCTGGCTAAAACACCCAGGTGATCTTTGGGCTAGATTGTGGAGGAAGAAATATACCCCCAATACGGCAGAGAAAAACCTAATCAGATGGAATGCAGACAACCCGAGCTCTCTAATTTGGACAGCGGCCAAGCAGAACAGACAGTTGGTCACCCAGCATGCTTTCTGGGAGATAGGGAATGGGGAAACGACTCTGTTCTGGCAAGATTCCTGGCAGCAATGGCCAGCCCTGAGCGCGGAGGATTAGGCCCGTGACATCTGTACCCAAGCTACACAGACAGGCCTGAGAAGAGTAGAGGATTACTGGCAGGACAATCCCACGAAGGACACCTGGCGATGCTGTCATTTGGATAGGGAGCGCATTAACCTCAGGGAGCAGATCGATTTGGCACCTTTGCAAGCAGAGCTGACTAGACGGAGAATACCCATAATTGTAGGTGAGGATATTCTTCGATGGGGCTACATTCCACAGGGCTTCTTTAGCATGTGGGAAGCCTATCAGATAAAATCTCAGTCAAACCCCCCCCTAGATTTGGAAGTTTGGGGAAAAATCTGGAATCTTAAGCACTGGCCGAAAATCATGCTTTTCCTATGGCTGGTCTCTCACTCAAGCATTCTAACCTGGGAAAATCTCCTGAAAAGAGGTTTTGTGGGACCCTCCTTATGCATACTGTGTGTAGAGGCCGAGGAAACCATGAATCATCTCCTCAACACTTGCCCTTACACAGCTCAAATTTGGGATCAAGTAGTGATCATCATGTGCACCTCGGATCGCCTCAGAGATAGCATCCTCGCAACCATTACGAATTGGAGAGATCAGGCGTTCTAGTCCCCCCTCCTCAATCGAATCTGGCAACTTCTACCTAGATTTATCCTTTGGCAAACTTGGAAAGAAAGAAATAGGAGAATTTTCAGAAACACCTCTCTCCCGTGGCAACAGTGCTGGAGTCAATGTTATCGCAACATCATGGAAACTCTCCACCTCAGGAATTGGTCGGATGCAGATTCATCTTCCTCTCCCTCGGAGCTCACCATACTCTGATACTGGACCCCTCTTCCCACTCTTCAGACTCGCCCCCCTTCTTCCACCAGCCCTTCGAGCAGCCCCTCCTTCTGGTCCCCTCCTCCAGAGGATTTTGTTAAGCTAAATTTCGACAGAGCCTCTAAAGGCAATCCTGGCTCCATTGGGTATGGGGTGGTCTTTCATAATCACCATGGGCACATCCTTGAAATAGTGGTAGGATCCCTTGGGCATACTACGAACAATGTAGCAGAACTTTGGGGACTCATCAAGGGACTGCAATTGGCCATCAAAAGTAATTACACAAAGGTGATCGTAGAGGGGGACTCTCAAGTCATCATCATCCTGTTGTGCCGAATCTTAAATGGGGCAAAACCAGACAGTATCTCGCCCAGCTGGAGACTGTCACATGGCTTGCAGATCATCGCAAGTTTACTTAATCCAATTCAGGTCATCATTCCCACACACATCAGAAGGAAGGCAAATCAATTTGCTGATGAACTCGCTAATTTGGATGCCAACTGGAGAGAACTAGACCTTCACTGTCATGCAGGCCGGGATCAAAATTACCCTATCCTCCAGCAGTGTATTCATAAGGATGGAATGATAGATGCCCCCCCGGATGGGGTGTCAGAGAAGTCATCGTGGCGGGAGCTGAGCGAAGGTACCGGGTGTCATGGCATGGAGCCACGTGATGGGCTTGTGCTACAGCCCATCGCCCCACCTGAAATTTAAATGGCGTTTATGGAAATACGAGGGCGCATTTACGCAGAAGTCCTTTCCCCTCGCTGCGATTTTGAATGAATTGGTTCATGATGGATGCGGTTCACTTATATTCGTTGTTTGCAGAGCTACTCCCTACGAAGCTTAGGTTTATTCCGGCGCTTCTCCACTGGAGCGAGCTTGCCCCTGCCATTCCCCTCCACCAGACGACCTTTGTTCTTTCTGCCAGCTGCACCGGGCATCCAATGACACGGCCAAGAGGCAGACCGAGGCGGGGTTCTCCCTGGAAGCCTCGGAGGCCCCCGATTACACCTCCGGACTCGACCTCTGATGATTCCTCCCCTCGCCATCAGTCTGACTTTACTCCTGTCTCTCTGCAAGTTCCGCAGTTCAGCTCCATGGCAGTAATTCTGCGAACTCCAATTTCACTCCTTCGGCTTTTTCAAGACTCCCCAGCTACCCCTCCGAACCTCGTGCCCTCCCATGACCCTCCGGGCGACCTGGATTGCGACCCTTCTCCACAGGGGGCACCTAAGATGGCAGGACCTCACTCCCAGGATTCCTTTGACAGAGAGCAATTCAGGAACAACCTGTCTGTACTGCACAATCTGGTTTTTGAACTTAGGCAGGAGGTGGCGGATTTACACTTCCGTGTACAGGCTACGGACGTAAAGGTGGCAAGTTTCCTCCAAATTCTCTCGTCCATGCATGCAGCCCTGTTCCCGGATCCTGTCGAAGCCGATAAAGGTGAAGGTCAGCACAACGTGTCGAGCCCAGTAGACATGAGCAGGCAGAAGGAGGCGCGTGAGGACGACACCGAGGGAGCTGAGCACAGCAAGGCAGATGACCAGCAGTGGAGCGACGAGACAACGTATATTGAGGAAGAGCCTTGGCCAGGAGACCTTCAAGCCACGTGGACCAGCTACCTGCCAGGTGTCTAAGTTTTAAGTGTTTAGGTGTCTATGTTTTAAATGTTTAGCTGTCAAGTCCTCTCAGGTTTAGATCGTAGATGATAAACAGTATAAATACTCCCTTACTGGTTTCACTTATGACTTGGTGGACTACTGGGTTGGTTGGGCTGGATGGACTGGATTCCCCATGGCTGGGGCAGTCCAGTAACTACAGCTTGAACATATTTGTATTTTGCTATCTTGTTTCGGTTTTTGAAATCTCTTAATATACATACACTCTTATTTACAAAAAAAAAAAAATTATTGCTTCTAGATGTTCATACACATGATTTTCATCAAGACAGGGCTCCTCATGGATACCTGCGTCGAAGAAAAAATTATCCACAACCTTTTCTTCATAGGGACAATAGGTAAAAACTTCCTTACGTTCAGAGTTGAGATGATACTAACTTTGAATCTTGCCACAAGCTCGGAGGTTCTCCTCTACTTCCTCAACATCCATGAATAAATGTGATAAAGATGTAGATTTCCTTTCTCTCAAGAGAAGGACAAGATCTAAATGTTGATCCATGACATAGTACACCATGGAAACATTCTTTGTAGGTTTGATTTCTACATGCATACTATGATAAACATTGTAAAACCTCCTATTGAAGACAACCAATGATTCCTCTTCCCCTCTCCTTAAGGCATTAAAATCATCCCAGTACTGATCAAGGGACTTGTTCTCACCCCACCACTTTAAAAAAGCATCGTATAGCTCAACCCAAGAAACAATGGAGTCAGCTCCCAAACCCTTAAACCATACAACAAGATCTCCTAACAAGGATTTGGAAAACAACCTCATGGTAACATCCTCATGAACTATCTCAAACTGATCAATAAAATTCTCAAAAGCCTCCACATGCCTCTCGGCTGTGACATGATCCTCTCCAGAAAAATGAGGAAAGTACTTAAAGAAATAAACATGAAAAGGATGAAGATGATATGGAAGCTTTAAAGGTTTAAACAACTTGTCTTTGATTCTAGTTTGAAAATTAGTGGGTTGAATATGAGGCTTAACACACTGATGTCAAGGCTCAATAGTAACAACAGGATGTGATGAGATTTGAGGAGGTTGTGGATTAGTTTCAACCTCCCCAGGGCTGCAAGGGTGTTTGAGTTTGGGAGGGGTTTCAATATGAAGCTCATCTTTATGTTAGGTTGAGCTGAGGATATAATATCAGCATCTACAACACATGTAAAAATAAGGTCTACTTCTTCCAAGGATGGATATATAAAGGAATGTTGGTGATCGACCGAATAAACAAATAAAAATATGATCCTCTTTATATGTGAAGGGAAAAACAAAAATGAGTTGATAAAGAACAACATAAGTTCACGAAGAAAGCTCATAAGATGATACCTATTCATTCCCTTCATCTTTCTATCAATAGGATCCTCCCCAATGGATTCTCTGACGTGGAGTCGCCAAGTAGATGATTACAGTCAATTTTTGTATCCCTCTCTTTTCTACCATCAAGAGTTGGATCTATGTCGTTCTTCCCAGGGAGCTCTTCAATCTGCTCAAATCCATCCCCGACAATGATGCCATTTATGTTAGCAATGGGAATCACCCTCAGATTGTAATGAGGATAATCCCAATACCCATCAGTTTATACAGTAAATGTAAATGAGTTTTAAGGGGGTCAAATGGATAAGACTCGAGATGATAACATTCCAACTCGAAAAATTTGGGCTGGCATGCACAAGCAATTGAGGTCTTGTATCAACTTTAGTCAATAAGTTGGAGTAAAGGTGAATAGGAGGAAGACTTTGGTGAGAAAGTGTAGAGGTTTTCTATGGACATCAGGTCTTCCAACATCCTAAGGAGGAAAAAATGCAAACACAAGATTCTCTTGAATTCAAATTTTCAAGGAAACTGAAAGACATTATAACAACACTATAATCAAACATTCGTCATAATACAGTTACAACAATCCATGTGAATCAGTCAAGCATGAACTCTCTCAGTATCAGAGGCAAATAATATGGAAGAAGAAAGATGACTTAGATTAATAAGGAAGTCTCAAATCAAGTTACATAACCAAAGAACTAGTGTTCTTCATCAAAATATTACAATAAGGGAGCCTAGCTCAACCATCGACCCTTACAAAATATCAAAACTACCTATATATAAGTAGAACTGTTGCAACCATCAGGAGTGTGATTAGATTGTTGCATTCAAAGTTTCCAGTCCGCGTCTACTCTGTCAGACTATGCAGACAATATTCTATTGTCAGACACGATCTCTTCCATCTGGGCCTTCTCTGTCAGACTACGCATGCAGCTCTCTTTCCGACGCGAGCTCAAATCTACGAATCCTTTCTGGCTTTCCATTTATGTGTTGAGACGAGGTTTTGACCACTGCTCTCATTCTCAGTAACTTCCTTCATCAATATCAGGATGAGGCCTGACACCCATAACTGCTCTTATACGGTGCCAACAACTTCTGCGAGTCAATTTTGACTCCTCGAGGTTATGCATATCTTCTTTTGTGACCATTGCAGGCACAACAAGTGGTGGGCTGATAGTGTATGCATAGGGGTGACATGGAGAGAAATGCTTGGCGCAAACTTGCATGGCATGACGAGTGAGCGACGATCACGTGGAAGGAAGCGAAGGATGCTGGATCTTTTCAGACCCCAAACATTTCATTTTTCCTATGGAAATCATGGGCAGAATGCCACATGATTTATACCATAATGCTCCTAAGGGTAAACCTCAATTATGCTTGATTCTTATGAAATAGGTTGCAAATTGTGGTGTTAACATGTCGCATATGGAGGTGTTGTACAACTACAAGACTTAACAAGAAAGGAAGTTCAAGGACTGGGGAATGGTAGTCGACAAAAACTGTATAAGTGCAGTCGACCTACTAACCTTCAGTAGTTGCAGCACAGCAAGTAGACTTGTACATATTTTAAAAAGAAAAGAGAAAGTAGAAAAAACTAGAAAAATAAAGAAAAAGTAAAAAAGAAGTAGTTAGAAGAATAA
This sequence comes from Picea engelmannii, assembly GCA_009831015.1. Taxonomy (NCBI): domain Eukaryota; kingdom Viridiplantae; phylum Streptophyta; class Pinopsida; order Pinales; family Pinaceae; genus Picea; species Picea engelmannii. The sequence goes on along the minus strand of ML781044.1, from coordinate 203,926 downwards.
GTGATAGACAGATAGTTGGGAATGACAACGTGTAGCAAAAAAATATTGGTGCGAAAAAATTCATAACACTTCATGTAGGAAATTTAAACATCGTGTGACGAGACGAAGAATAACTGGAAAAATCAAAAACAAATGAATGGAAAAGACCAGACACATCAAATCCTTAATGATAGAGTCTATAAAAAGGGAAAATTTCAGAAGAGTTCAACACTTTGCAATTTCTGAGAAACATAGAAATTAAGAGCGCAAATATAGGGTGATTGAGAAAGAGAGATAGTCATTCGTGTGCATAGAAAGAAATATGGTACCCCCTAAGGTTGGTGCTCCCTGACGATTTCGAAGGGTGACCCAAAAATCAAGGAGGAAGAAGGAAAGAATGGCCGAACCGAAAATCTTCGTGGAGATGGAGGATGTTACAACGTCGAAGAATGAATCCATAAGTCCAACAAGGGTAGAAGAAGAAAAATCAACCGCGAAAGAGGTGAAAGTGGATCATAACAAAGAAAACCCTAACGATGGAGCAAACCCTAATATTGAAAACCCTACAAAAGTGAAGGAAATGGAAAAACAAAAACATGAAGCCATCGCAGAAAAAGTCCTGGTAAAATATATTATAGGCCAATAAGAAACAGAGGACGACGAAGAAGAATAAGTCAAGGACGAAGTTCCAGAAGAAAACCCAGCCATGGTCCGGAAGAGGAAAATACCAGGAGCTACAATCAAACAAACTGCATCAAAGATCATGTTATCTCATATCCCATATGTTGTAGTTGTAGTTGAGGACATGCTAGGGAAAGTGGCCAAATTTAAGTATGTGGATCACGACGTAATAGACACAACAAATTTTCCTGACCTTGCGCAGGAAAATTACTTAGAAAACAAGGAGGAGGCATGATCCTCGAGAAAAGCAATTTTGGAGCTCGCGCAATGGATCACATGACTATATAACTCAGGTATTATGAATTTGTTGGAGATACTAGATTCCAGGTGCAATAAGAATGTGGGCCATTGTGTAAAACAACTTTTGGCAAGGGTACATGGAGGTATCCTGTGGATGGGCAAGTCGATCCATATAGACGTAGATTCATAGAAAAGATCAGCAGGTTTCCTACCAGCGGCATAAAACCAGAGGACTACTTGGAGAACAAAGCTAGGGATAAGGAGATTGCAAAAGAAGTCAAAGCATAGTTTGGGACAAATAGGGAAAACAAGGGTATAGTGATAAAATACATCAACGACCATGCGACTAGGTTTTCCACGAAGCTTATGGCCTGCAAACTTTTGAGGAAGTATAGAAAGGAAGAGGCTCCAGCAGGAGTCATAGTAGTAGTTATATAGTTATTGTATTCAGCTGGGCACCCTATTTACTGAACCCATTTTTGATAGACTTCATGGGTGCATAGAATAATGGGACATAATTCCATTACTCTTGATTGTTGATATTGATAGGCTAGAAGGAACCTAAATTCACAACCTTTTTGGACAAAAAAGGGAAATGTTGTGCAACATGGTATGCAAACTTATGGCAGGAGAAAGATAGTAATAACCAACAGGAGAACAACACATTATTTGCAATATTCCTAGAAGATATGAAATAGACGACAACTAAAATATGAAGAATTTTGATCGAAGTAGTCAAGGAGAACAAGGTAATTTTCAACTTCAAGGCTTCAAGACATCACATGTGGATACAAGACAAAAGAGAACTAAAGAAGAAGTGGCTAGGAATGAGGTACTACACAATGCGAAAGGAAGTAGAATAGATAGTAAAGTATTGGATTGTGTAGTGGAAACTTCCAACAACACAGAACAAAGTAACAAAACCTAAAGAACATGTAGAAGCGGGCCCATGAAAGAAGACAAGAAGTCTTACAGAAAACACAAGGAAGGGTGCAGAGCACAGTCAAACCTTAGGAAATAGTGCATCAGTAAAGAAGACAAGGAAGAAAGACACCATGTCAAGGGAAGAAGTGAAAGGAGAACAAGTAAAGGGAGACAACTCTCAGAAGAAGGAGGTACAGGAGGAAGAAACATAAAAGAATAAAATTGATGTGCAGGCATCAAACCCAAGCAAGAAGAGAACTGGAACACAAGAGGGGGAAATAAGAAAGAAAATGAAGTACCGCCAGAATCCCTCAGTACTCACTATCACCAAAGACGATGCAAAATTCGTCACAGATAAGGTCAAAGATAGAGGGCTGGATGTAGTACTTGCAGTAGAGGTACAAAGAGAAGAAATTATGGACAAGTTAGTAGGAGTTCATGACATTTTATATATGTTGCAACTAAGTACAGTACATCATCCTACAACACAGCAGAAAGAAAAAGAACATGAAGTTCCAGTTCAAAAAGAACAGGGAGAGACAGTGCATACAATAGTAAAGGGAGGTGACAGGTTTATGGTCACGAAGGATATGTTGGAATTATATGAGAACACGGTGCAGAAATAGGTGAAATACATAGAACATCTCTAGTTGGTGTTGGCACACATACCCACAAAGGAATTATATGGGTTACATGAAAGTGTGATGAAGGAAGTCTAGTCTAGAGATAGACCAGATGCCACCAACCTAGAGATAAACAAGGAGGTGAAGGAGATATTGCAAGTCACTTGTGAGAAAATCACACTGGATAAGGAAGAGGAGAAACAACATGCAGATAAACTAGAGAAGAAACTTGCAGAATTTTACAACAACATACTAGACTGCGCGGAGGAACTTGAGGTCGCAACAGAAGAAAAGATACAAAATATTGCGCAGACCATGGAGAGATACAAACAAGATATATAAAAGTTAGTATAAAAAATGACTCCAAGCACACCCCAAGAGGTGAGGGAATAGAGAGAGAAGGAGGATATTGTACATATAGATAGCACAATGTAGGAAGCAAAAGAAGCCACAGAATTGTATGACAGGACTGCGCACATTTGGACCAACCTAGAAGAAGATGACATGATCTAGCGGTTGGAGCAGAGAGAGGGAAAATGGAACATTGCAGTTCACAACCTAAAGAAGAGGCAGAACATAATGGCCATATCCCTAACATTGAGGGCCACGCAAGAGATGGAAAACCTGTAGGCATAGGTAAAGGCAATACAAGGAGGAAAGAAAGCAAGGAAGACCCAATTGGAGCCATTACAACAAGAGGCCGAAATAATGATAGAAGAGCTACAAATAGAGAAAGGAAGACTAGAAAAAAAACATGTAGAAAGAAGGGAAGTGCTGAAATAGCACATGACAACACAGGATGTGGAGACATTGGTAGAAAAGAATGTGCATGCAAAGGAAATAGCAGCAGAGATGGAAAAGAAGTTTCATGCACTGGAGGTAGCACTGCAGAAAGTGAACTAAGTCTGTGTGGCTTTGGACAAGCCATAAGTTATTTTTGGGGGCCTGTTGGAGCAAGAATTTTTTGGAGTAATCACAAAAAGCGAGGCAGAGTGGGCCAAAGGGAACAACACGTGCTAGAAAATAAGGAATACCATCACGACAAAGGGAAAAGGAAGCAACGTGCGACATGATTTGCAGAAATATGACGCATATGTGGACAAACCTATCCATGTTAGGGTTAGGGTTTTGGAGTCATATTATAAGGGATTAATCAAATTTTGTAGTATAAATAGAAGAGGCATAAGTTATATTGAGATGTATATGGTATGGTATCTATATGATCAGATATTTAGCATATTTTGGAGTCCTTTTTGAGTTTTGAGTTTGTATTTTAATGAGAGTTGTGGAGCTCAGATGGAGTTGATGTAACTAAGGGTCAGGTCGCAATTTGTAGAGCTTAGTGCGACATTGGTCCACCTCACTACACACTAGTATTATATGATGTAGTGCGCACAACACTATTTTGATGAAGAAGAAGAAATAAGAGAAGATATTTTTGGACATAGACCCACGGGGTGAACCATGGTAAAAACCTTGTGTTGTAATGTGTCTGAATGTCTTTGTTATTTCTCTAGTTATGGTTAAATGGTTAGATGAATGAATGGTTTAAATTACAACGTGCACTATAAATGTGCATGCAGAATGAATATTATGAATGAATGAAATAATAGATCTAATGATTGGTATGATAGAATTTATGTTTAAGTAGAAATAGAAGTAAGAAGAACAACACCAATCCCTTCCATGAATGCATACGTAGTCACCCATAAACCATATTGCGTGAGACTGCGTTGTGCACTATGTGCATGTTGTAGCCTTCTGGTTTACCAAAAGGGTCGATGGTGAAAAATGGTTTTGTTGGAGAACTAAGGTAGAACTCGGGTCAGCTTATATGTCCAACAAATGTCCAAATGCTCGAGTAGAGGAATTTTGATGAAAAAGAGTTTGTAAGAGCGTGAGTTGAGTCCTAGGGTGTCAACGATGAAGGGGAATCGAAAGAAGAATGAGAAACGTTTATTTATTATAGGTAGTATCATCTCAACCATAGATTACCTTAGGCTCCATTCGAGTGAAAAGGGGAAGATGATGTAAAGGTGACGTTGCATGCCAACATGACATCCAACATGTCCTTGAGGGTACAAATGTCACCTTATGAGTGGTTGATGAATGATAGTGATCTCATAAGGGGTTTGAAGCCCTTTATGTATTCACTTATGTCCTGGACCATTAGATATAGATGAGGCTAGATCTTAGTTGTTCATCGGAGAAAGGAGACGTTAGAGTGATTGGGAGAAGGGTCAGACATGGGTTTCGATGACAAAGAGGACAGTTTCCACACTTAATGGGGTAGGCCATGTTTTCTGGTGATGGTGCATATGGCCTCGTGTACAGGGGTGCCACTGCAAATTTCACATGTCATTGGTGTCACTTGGGAAAGTGGAAATGATTTAACTGCTGGACGACTTTGCAACACCGATAAGATATGTTTCATTGATCTAATACTCTCGAGATTCATTGGATCAATAGGGAGATGTCTTCATTGAAGAATAGGAGTATAGCGCTTGATATCCAGGAGCGATGGAGCCCTAACAACAAAAAGGTATAGGGAGACATTGTCGGTGAAAGGGAAGGCCAAATGGGAAGTGGATCACAGGGAATTCCGACGACGACAAGGAAGGTGGTGGGTACCACATCAATGATGTCAATGCCCCATTGGATGGTAGAAGAGAGAGGGATCCATGTGGATGTGAGGTGGACAAGGTGAGTTTTGGCTTAAGAGGCTTTCGAAGGCCATAACTTTTGATCTGAGACTCAGACTTAAGTATGGTTACACTCGTTGGAAATATCTTGATGAGAATAATCCAACTATGAGGTTTGGTTAGAGAAAATAATGGAATAAAATAAAGGGAAAGATCAATAAAGAGAGATAAGGATAAAAGGGGAATAAGACCAAAGGATTCCCCCACATGCATCTCAAGGTTGAAGCAATCATGAAGAGAAGAGATATTGATAACATGTTTTTGCAACCACAAAAAGAGACAAGATCAGTTATGCGATTAAAGGGACATTCTCCAATACATTAGAAACGTTGTATTTCCTTGCCTTTAAGTAAACTATGAATAAGTACGAAAAATTAAGAAAATGAAGAGGAGAGGTTTCTCGAAGGAAATCATCTATGATCCAAATTACATAACTATGATGATAACTACATGAACCTATTCTCCATCACATAGAAATGATAAGTGACATCATGGCTCAATTTAAGAGTTGAACAATATATGAGAGTATAAAGATTAATATGTTAGGAACCACATGCTAGCAAGAGTATGAAGACCTTGAATAAGTAATTTAGAAAATTGATTAATAAGTAACATCAATCTTATTCAAGACATGCACTAGAGATCGAACCCTACATCCATATTAGATCATCAAGCACTTTGGAATCTATAAAAGGTATGAATATAATGGGTATGAATATAATCTGTCAATTCCATCACACAAATGTCGACAAAACATCATAGGGAAAATAAGCCTCATGAAGACATTTGAAATCATAATATCAAAAGAGATAATTAACCTCCATCAAAATAATCATCAATCAAGACCAAACTTCAACTCCCTCATGGTGGACAAGGAACTAGCATTAGGCTCAAGCAATAGAGGACTAGGGAATAGG